>QJNZ01000804.1:0-42510 GCA_004155055.1 Monosporascus sp. CRB-8-3
AGCGGTGATATTTGTAATGGCTTTGATTGATGGCCATAGGATGGATGGAAGGAAGGGGTCAACTGCTTATATGCAGCTGCTCCCCTGTTTCTCACCAACTACAAAGAAGAGAAATACATAACCCGTCAACAGATGTTGCAATGTCTTAGCTCTTACAAAAAGTTTTATATTGCGAATTCTAAGAAATAAAACTGTTTATAGGCAAGTAGCAGAGGCTCAAAATTCGGGAAGAGACCATAACCGCCCCGAATAGCGCGGAGAGCCCGTGCTTCCTAGAAATATAGGGGTGAATTTTTCAATATTAACATGGTGCAATACGCAAAGTCTTCAAGAAATCATTATTAAATTTTGCGCAAGTGTCTAAGGCAGCAATAGTATCAGACCCCCCCTACCAGATTAACAATCTCTGAATCACCAGAAATCATAACAACACTGCCCCAGGGATTTCTATCGACGCCACCTCAAAACAACAACAATTCTGAAGCTTTCATTAACATAATCCCGCCAGGCACCTACCCACAAACTGGATTTCCTGACCTTCTCAACCATCAGGCTAGGCGTACCTTGCAACACCCTCCTCCGTCACTTCTTTTATCTATATCTACTCTTGTCTTTCCTCCCGCAGCAAGCCTCTGATGACTCGACGCGGCTGTCTTGTTTCTACTACATGATCATCATCTCACTTTCCTGCCACCGTCCAATTGCATCTAAAGGACTGAAACCTTTCCCTCGAACCCTCACCCCCTCCACTAGATTAATACTGTTCTTAGCACCGCATCAGAGAAACGCACTACCTTACAACTCCCAACATGGCCGGTTCTGTAAACAGAAATAGTGAGTCGGCGAAAAACTGGTACATCACGGAGGAACTCCCTCGCGGTGTGGGATATGGCCAAGGAAGGCACCTCAGACCAAGCCCAGCATTTCCCGTCAAGTCATATACGTCGGAAAAGGATGTTCTTGAGACAGCCTATCTGGGAATGTCTGCCAACGGAGCGTGGCCGATGATGCTCAGGCGCACATATACCCAGGAAAAATCCGGCAAGACCCCGGATTCGCCAATACCGATCAATGACGAGGTTGGTCGCGGTTTACTGATCCAGTTCACATCCTTTCAGGGTTCCATGGCCTGCCAGCTGATTCCGCATTGGATCTTCTGCTGCCCTGGAGTCCTGAGCATGTTCAAGCAATGGCTGAACCAAGATCCTGACCTCAGTTGGGAAGTCGACGTGGGTAAGCAAGCTGAGGAGATGATGGCTTGCTACAGTGGTACGCGAGTGTGGAAGCCATTAGGTCCCTCGAAACAATGGCTTAAGCCATTGCCATCAGTCCATACGCCCGGATACAAGAATGCGGGCCAGCAGCCCCCCTGGGACTTCCCAATTGCATTTAAGGACTATGAGATACCTCCAACCATCCGAGACCAACTCGAGAATTTCCGTGCAGCCCATCCTAAGGATCGGCTTCCGATGGGATTGCTCACTGTTGCACTGTTCAACTACTACTACCTGAAGTCGCTACCCGAATTACCGCAAGAGAAATTTGAGTCGAATGTCATGAAATCGCTAGGCAGACCCCCTCTCGTGCCACTAGGCGTCTTCTTGATTTACTTTTGCGTCAATCTCCGGCGGACGACACTTCTCGAACTAGCAGCGTTTCCTAACAGCTTCCGTTTCGCCAAACACTGCTACGACAGCGACTTAGAGCTATATGGTGGTCGAATGGGGGTGAATTTGGAGGCTATCAACGAACTAGCCTTGATGGAGCTGATGGACGAGCTCGAACCCAAGCCTGTGGCAAAACTCCTCCCGTCCGACATCCGTGGCTCCACAGTCCCGGCCTTTGTCGACCTTTCTGAGTCTGAAATTGGCTCGGTGCAGAATACCTCAGATGATCGGAAGACCGCCTTGCAAGCAACAGTGTCGGCGATTGGAGATATACGAGGATTCGGCTTTCAGGACCCAGCATTTACGTCGGTCAGGTATCACAGGGTTTTACGACATCGGGATACGTACTCTCATTACGAGCCTAAGCCAATCAAATGGATCGCAGACCGTAATCTTGACATCCCTGAGCTTACCAAAGAGCAGCATGAGAAAGAATTTCATTTTCACAGCCCCGTTGAGGACGGCGGACTGTATATTATCAGCACCCATATGACTGCCCCCCGACGAATGCACCATGAAGACGAAAGCAACCTTGAAGGTGGACCCGCTTCTGCTTCTCCTGATACTGCAATCCTAGAACAGCTCAAGTTGGAGAAGTCCCGCCTCGAAGGGAAGCTTTCCACTATCACGGAGGAGGCAAGAACTGCCAAGTTCGCTTTCGTTGATGCTCTAGAATCTGCGCTCGCAGCGGAGGGTATGCTTAAGGCAAGGGAAGATAACGACGTCCAAGTGATGGATCAATTTCGGGAGGAAGTCACGAAGCTTCGGCAGGAGGCCGACATGAGAGAGAGAGCGAAGGATGAGTTCGAGAACAGCAAGACACTGCTTGAGGAAAAGCTGAAAGATGTGGTCAAAAATATCGATGAGCTTCAGAGGAAGGGGGCGGAGAGTCAAGCAAACATGGCCAACAGCTTGAAACGCAAGGCCGGCAAGAAACCACGGGAGGATCATGCGAAGCGGACTCGAATGTCGTCCGACACGAGCGATGGGGACGACTTCTTGGACAGCCTCACCAAGGAAGACCGTGACTACTATACTGCTACACGGGACTTCCCGATCGCCGGGGTGCTGATGTCGACGGCTCAGGCCAACGTCGTCAAAGCTAGAGTCCAGAAGGGTTTCAGAGGCATCGCCGAGGCTCAGCAGCTTCAATTCGGACGAGACTACGTCTTCAACGATGATGGTTTTCCGGTGCTGCCGCCTAGGGAAGATGAGGGCGCCAGGGGCAATTATGAGGAAGGGAAAAAAGACGCCTGAGGTAATGGTGATGGAAATGAAGGTTCCGGACTTTGCGAGGCTATTCAGGAGTCTCCCGTTCGCAGCCGGGTGGGCATGATTTGCGGATATGAGGGCTTCTCTTCATGGTTACTTTCCCATTTGGCTGCAGGTGCTGAAGAGATAACACGGAGTTCAAGGGACAAAGTCTAGTAACTAATACAGAAAGTGCGGCATGCTTTTCTTTCATTGCTGGGTGCTCACGTGTCGACGTATCTCAGTTGGATGCAAGGTGACGAGTCCGCGGCGGTCACAGTCGTTTCTTCGACTTTCCATAAGACACTGACTCCCCTTCAATAGAATCCAGGAGTCATATTTGAAAAGTTCGGTCGTATTCCCGCATGCAGTTTGGTAATGCTTTCCATATCGAATGCTACAAATTAGTAAGAATCTCCATTGATATTCCTTGGAGATACGAGAATGACGGCAGAGTGGTTTGAGGGCGGTAACCCCTTTCGGCAGCTAAGGTATTAGGTCGTCTTGGCCCCGGCAGAATCCCCTGTACGGCACGTGCACTTTAGCTTGGCCCGAAAAATTTATGCGGGGCAAAAAAGCAGTACGCTGATGCATGTACAGTTACGGTCTTGGAAGCTCTCACCTTCGTCTTCCATCATCGTCCCAGCTTCGTCCCAGCTACACGCGACACCCGGTCTCCCAGCTACGGCTTCCGCCCAGTCCACAACACACAGCAACCATGTTGAGACAAGCCCTCGCCACATCTTCCAGAGCTCTGCGCTCGAGTTCGAGGGCAGTTGCCCAGAGACCGTTGATAAGGACGCCGATATCCCCCGCACCAGCGTTCGCCTCAAGAGCAAGATGGTACAGCGAGCAAGTGGACACGGCCGCAAAGAAGGAAGGCGAGGGAGAGACGTCGCAAGTCGAGGCCCAGTCCGGCGAGGCTGCCACCAAGCCTTCAGCAGACGCCGAGGCTGCTAACAAGCCCTCCGATGTCGAGGCCGAGCTCAAGAAGAAGCTGGAAGCCAAAGAGAAGGAGGTCATCGATTGGAAGGTTAGACTCCACGCCTTAACATTGCACCGCTTGGCGTGTTGCTGACCAAACGCACAGGACAAGTACCTCCGCTCAGTCGCCGACTTCCGCAACCTCCAGGACCGGACACAGAGGGAGATGAAGGCCGCCCGGGACTTCGCCATCCAGAACTTCGCCAAAGACCTGGTGGACAGTGTCGATAACCTGGACCGGGCCCTGATCATGGGCCAGGAGAAGCTGAAGGCTCCCGAGGGACAGGAGCCGAGCGAGGACCTCAAAAACTTCTACGAGGGCGTCAAGATGACCGAGTCGAACATGCTCCAGACGCTCCAGAAGCACGGCCTCGAGCGGTTCGACCCCGAGGGCCAGAAGTTCGACCCCAACGAGCACGAGGCCACCTTCATGACGCCGATGCCCGACAAGGAGGATAACACCGTCTTCCACGTCCAGCAGAAGGGCTTCAAGCTCAACGGCAGGATACTGCGAGCCGCTAAGGTCGGCGTCGTCAAGAACAACTAAAAGCGCTAGTATAACGACGAGACGCAGAGCACGACATCATCATCTGTACGATTATTATATGCCTGTGTACAAAGGCGGAAGGCTTCCGGAGTTTCGGCGTTTGGACGATGTACAAAAAGGAAATCTCATGCTCCTCTCATGATGTTACTAAGGGTGGCGAGGGTCGCCGTTTTACGTTGCGTGCATTCGGTTGGCTGAGATCAGGCGAGCCCCCCCGAATCTAGCTGGGCTTTGTGGTCTTGGGGACCATGTATAGAACGGAAAGGGATAGGGTCGGTAAGGATTCACGATATGTAATCATTGTATATACCATATATGAGTCTCGCCCCCCGAATTTATACGCAATCATTGGGTGAACGGTTGATTTGCAGCTCGGGTTCCTCTCATCTCCCTCATGTCCTTCCCGTGAGCATCGCAGGTTTGACTTGCCTGCCTAACCCGAGGGAACGAGGCGCACATCCCAGAGCCACAAACCTTTACTTCGGTGTACCCTTGTCTTTGGTATGTACTAAATCCCGGAGTTCATGCGGACTCATTAAACCCCATGGTAAATAAGCTCAGGAGCTTGGACCGCTCGCGTCGCCCCCGTTGTCGTGGACACTGCAATTAAACTTAATCTGTCTAAGGGTCCGTTTGAATACATACCTACCTACGAAGGTCGGGAGCAAAAGTGTGCATACATTCCTGGTAAGGCCCACAGTACGCCATAAAGCACAGTGATATACAGTGGAAATGAGGCTAGCAGCTGCTATGTGCTAAAGTAATTTTCCAAGGGGAGTAACTCTAAAGCCTTAATAATGTACAGTGAGAGGCCAAATTAATCGGGTCTACCCCTACAACTTTTAGCAATACTAATATTTATTAATAACTTTACTTATATATATTTTAATTAAATAAAATCGTAAATATAAAGGGGATTTATTATTCTATTCGATTATCGCTAAGTTTTAAAATTATATAACGTACTATATAAGCGAGCTGTTTATATAAACGAGTTATATTTTTTTTTAACTTTTTAATTTTAATTATTTATTTCTTAATAACTATAATATAAAATGGTTTATAAAAGAAACGAAAATAAACTTAGCCGTTTAAGCTAAAAATCGAAATTCGAAACTTAGTTATAAAAAGTTTAATTTTATTTATAATATCCTATTTATTACTTTAAAAACGTAAATTAATAGTAAATACGCCTGATTCGATACCGTTCCTAATTTACGAAAATTAACGTTAATTAAAAAAATTCGATTATTAAATAAATCTTTAATTTAAATACGTAAACGTTTCCCGTTTAACGTTAATATATTGAAAATATAACGAATTTATTATTTACGTAACGTATCGTAAAACGTATCGGGGGTAATTAAATACTTAATCTTATTAAACGGTAATATAAATTTAAAACGCGTTTAAATTAAAAAATAAATTCTTAACGGTTTTATATAAAAATTCAAAAATATTTCGTAAATAATTTAAATTTATTCAGGTTATAATTACAAAATATAGTATTACGGAAAAAACTATTTACAACTTCGACGAAATAAAGTTTTTAATAAGTTTTTTTATAATAATAAATATAATAATTATAAATACCAAAAAACGTAAAAAACTTAAATAAACGTAAAAAAAAAATAAGAAATAGTTTACGGTAATATAAACAGTTAACTTTTAAAACTAAACTTTGCTTTTATTTATTATCTTTACAGGAAAAAAAAAAAAATTTTTTTTGCTAGTTTACTAATAATCTATTTTTACCCGATTAAAAAATTGTTATAAATAAAAACAATTAAATAATAAAAAAACTAAATTTAAAATAAATTAAATATTTCGATAAATATATTAAAACGCGTATTAAAAATTCAAAACGTTTTTTTATTCTTAACAGTTATAAAGATTATTATTTAATCGAATTCGAAAATTACTATAAAACTAATAATATTATTATACTTTATATACTTACTTATTCCTCTTATCGGCTTTAACCTTTAAACGTATTCTATTTTTTCGTATTAAAACGCGTTTATTCGTTATATTGCGAAAATTTTATATAACGTTACGTTACTTATATTATTAAGAAAAATTTTATCGCCGGCTTTTATAATACGTTTAAAATTACTATAATAACCGATAATATTAAATCCGGATTTATAAAAGTAAAACTTATTTTACTTAATTTAAATCGCGTTTTTTCCGAGTTAAAAGTTCCAGTTATACTTATACCGACCGTTTTTCTATTTACCTTTACTAACTTCGTTATTTTTTATTTACGAAAATTTTTAAAAATATTATTAAAACGATTCGACAAAGACGTTATTTATAAAGGAAAATTGAAAATTACCAAGGTAACTTACTAATAAAAATATTTAAATAGGTTAATTTTTTAACAAAAAGTAACTTAATACTTTTATACGAAATCGTTTTTTATAAGAAAAAAACGATTATTTTTATAAAATAAACCACGTTTTTAATAAACGCCGGAAAACTAAAAATAAACGTTTTTAAAAAGGAAAAATATTTATTACAAAGGAAATATAAGCTTTTATAGTTACCAAAAAAAAAAAAAAATAGTAAATAATCGCAATTAGTAACGGCTGAAAAAGGTCGTTACAAAAAAAGTTCAGTCGAAAAAACGGAAATATAACGTTTACGACAAGCCCGGATATAATACGCGTATTTATAAAAAAAATATAAAGGCGTTTAACGATAAAAAATCCGATTAATTTAAATTAATTTAATATGTTATAATTATTTAATCCGAATTTGCTATCGCGACGTATTAAAAAATATACAGCTCGCTTATATGTACAATTTGCTTGTATGGTACGTTATATTAACTTTTAATATTTTTAATAATACGTAATTATATTCTTATAAATTAAGTAATTTTATTATAAAAACTTCGAAATAATCTTTTCCGCTTTATATAAATATTTTTTTAAAGTTTCGAAAATATCTTTAAATTTATATTTAAATATAACTTAAATATATTTAACTAAATTAAGATTAATATTTTATAGTAATTAATTCGAGTTATTATATTATAAATATATAAATTATTATTTTCTTATTAAAAAAATATTAAGATTTATAAATTTATAATATTTTTTCGATTTATATTTTATATTAAACTATATTTCATAAGGTCTTTAATAAATTTAAATATATTAATATATTAATCTAATTTAAAGTTAACGAATAATTTATTTTATAGATTTATATATACTTACTTATTTAAGAATAACTTAAATATAGCTTACTAGTATTAAAAGTACTTACTTCATCGTAGTTTTTAAAGTTTATTAAATTTTTATTATTTTTCGAATAAAAATAAAATATTAAACTATTAAGTTAATAGAAAAACTTTAATAAGAAAATATATCGAAAAGATATTAATTTAAATATTATATATAAAATACGTTTTTAAAATAAATAAACTAATAACGTAATATATATATTATTTATTTATTTAAAGCGTTCGTTTTTTAAATATATTATTATTAAATATCTTATATAACCTTTTTATAAATATTATATATCCGTTATTTCGTTTAAATTCTTTTACTATAATTATTTTTATCGTTTATTAACTACGATTATTTACTATTACTCTTTTTTAACTTTAAAAGCTTTTATCTTTTTTATAATAAACGTTCCTCTCTTTTAAAAACGTATATTTATAATTTTCTAGCGTTTATTAAACCGATAATTCGTTTTATAACGGTAACCGTTTTTTAAATAAAGAAGCTTTTTATATATAAAAATATTAAGTAACTATTTATTAAATAAATAACTACTTAATTAATTTTATCGGCGAATTACTATAGTACTCTTTAATTTTTCTTTATAAATATCGTTTTATTAAATTATTTAAATAATACTTTTAAAAGCTTTAAAAATATATAAATAATAAAATTAGTTCACCGTAAAAACTATTAATAGTTATCGTGTTCGAAGATACTAGGTAGAGTATCTATCGTGTTAATTATTAGTGTAATTACTTCGTATCTTTAACTCAGCCTGGATAATACGGCTTGAACCCAACGACCTTGCATATTATTAATATTAAAAATAATCGATTCGCTTATATATATAAGTTTCTTATATAATATATTATACGAAAATATATTTAGTTTTTACTTTTTAATAATACGTTTAACGGAACCGTTATTAATTATAAGCTTTATTACGTTCCGGATATTTTTATACGGTACTTGTCGAGTTTTTCTTTTCCTTTTTCTTTTATATATACATAGTTGAATTTTTTTTAACGTTTTATAAAGCTCGTATAATTAGCTCCTTTTTTCCCCTAATCGATAATACAGTATTTTTTTTTAATTGTTAATAGCTTTCTATATAACGAAACGGCCGGTTTTAAACGTTCTTATTAAATAGTATTATAATTTACCGAACGTATATATAGTAACCGATATAGCTTTTTTTTTCTAGGAGTAAAATCCTAAGCCCTTAAGTCACCGACGATCACGTCGGCGCAAAAAACTTCAAAATCGGCTATAATTTGCAGAAGTTACGAATTTTTAAAATGAAGGTATCATGGAGAAATGGTTTGAAGAAATATGGTGGCTGGGAAGGTAGACCGGATTAATTTGGCCCCTCACTGTAGCTGTATAGCGTATAGAGAGCTAGGAAATAACGTTTTTCAGCTACAGTCCATACTCTGACCAAGACCAGGAATGCATGCATACTCTTGCGCTCGACCTTCGTACTGCCTACTTCATAAGTAGCTGGCTGACAGATCAACCCGCCTAGATAGTAACTTGAACCGGCGACCCCTCGCTCATCTGCAAGGTCTTTTTGGTATGTTCGCCTATTAGACACCCGCTTGTCCTTAGATCTCTCAACTTCCTTCCATCCACCCATCCACCCATCATATATGATGTCCCTAGCACCCCCCGTGACTCGGGACGCCTTCTCGTTCGCGGGCGGCGACCTCTTCGTCGAAGCGAGCGGCCACAACCGGCATCGGCGTGCGACCCCCGCCGAGCTGCGCGCGCTCTTCTTCGAGAACCCCGGCTCCTCCGACTCTTCTCGCGATCACCCGGCCCACTGGTTCGAGGCCCAGCTGCTGCACTACGGCCTGCCGCCGTCGAAGACCAAGGCCGTCGCGCGCATGCGGCTCTTCGACGCCCTCAAAGCGGACGGGAAGAACAGCAAGCTCGCCGTGCCCGCGCACATCCGGCAGATCGAGGCCGAGCTGAGGAAGGAGTGGGCTAAGCGCGAGCGCGAGGCTAAGAAGGCGCTCAAGGACTCGTTCTCCTCTATTGCGGCGGCATCGGCAGCGAAGAAGAGCACCACCAAGCGCAAGGCCGCCGAGATTTCTTCTTCGAGCAGCGTCGTCGACCTCACGGTCAGCGTCGGCGGCGTCGATATCAAGGTGTCAACTAGCAGCAGCAATTCTTCCAAGAAGACCAAGACAACGACCAGCAAGCCGGCGGCTTCCGCTGCTGCGGCTACTACTACCAAGGTTACTAAAGCGACTACGCCGAAACCCAAGGCTACTACTACTAAAGGGATGACAACGCCGAAGGCCACGCCGGCCAGCGCCGCGAAGCAACGGAAGCCGCGGGCGTCGGCGTCTACGTCCGCATCTAAGCCGAAAACCACGCCCGCATCGTCCCGCGCTCCCTCGTCATCATCTTCTCGTACCATCACTACCTCCGCTACGCCCGCCAAGAAGCAGACAGCCCGTCGGGGCGGTGGCATTTCGCAGGGACCTCCCCGAAGCACATCGACATCCGGCGGCACCAGCAGCGGTACCGGCAAGCCCCGGACCAAGCAGACGGCCCGTCGAGGCGGTGGTACTCTCATGGCCAGAGATAGGATCCCGGCCCCGGCACCCGATTCCGGCGGTGATTTCGACTACGACGGCCACCCGTCCCCTTGTTCGGAGTATCCCGATGATGACGGCGATGGTTACGGCTACGATGATGGCGACAGCTACGATGATGGCGACGGCTACGATGATGGCGACAGCTACGATGATGGCGACGGCTACGATGATGGCTACGGCGGCAGCTGGTACTACTAGGCAATGAGTGGGCGTACGAGGAGAAAAAGCGTACGAGGTGGCGCTCGGGGCATCGGCAACTGGTCATTAAAAGTTGTGTAGCTGAGAGAGGATTTCTGTGTCCGGTCTGCTCTGTGTTGGTTAGGGTTTGAGATGCGATGGCGTGTGCAAGATGGATATTGGTATTGTTTCCCGTCACCTGTTTGCAAGCGTTAGGGCTGAGGTTCCGTAATTATCCTCCTGTGGCGCGTATGTTATATGACATTCTGCTACGAAGATAGTAAGTAATGTCTAGACATGTCTGCCATACCCCACGGGTTCACATCGACTGGGGACCGAGGTTCGGTGACATTAACTTTAGGGGAATTCGAACAAGCCTCGGGTTCCATTGCTAACTGACCCGCCCACCTCCCTGAGTACACGCCATTACTTGAATCTTGGTGGGACACGATTCTTTCCAGCCGTCAGCACTAACTCATTGGGTAACAATAGCAAGCAGGTGTAAGTTGGACCATAGTGGGGCAAGTATTCTCCCCGCATGAGAGGCTTAGAGCTAACGTTAGGGACCAGACATCCGGAACATATACGAGAAACCTTGCCAGCATCCACGCAAAGGACGTAGCACGCTCAAAACTCAGACGGGGTTATCATTCTTCCAACCATCATGAGTACTTCTTGTACAGACGATAAAGAGGACCTCTGCGCTCAGGTAAAGGGAGTCTCTGTCAATGATGGCAATGCAGATCATGTTCCTGTGGGCGAAGAGAAGCAATCTGCAGAAGAATCATGTGCCAGCAAGGCAAAGGAGGATACGAGTGATATCCCTGAGTGGAACGTAGAGAACGACTACTCGCATTATCGACCATTTGATCATTCCAAAAGGGAGATCCGGCTAGTTACCATCAAGCCGGGATCGTTCGACGAGCCATTGCATTGTACACTTACACCACATCCTCTACCATGTCCAGAAATCGAATTCGAAGCACTCTCTTACTGCTGGGGCGACCTCAAGGACACCCTGAGCATTACGTTGTGCCACGACTACACGGGTTACTCGGATCCAGAATGCCAGCAACCAGAGAAGACTGAACAGTCCTTCAACGTTACCAGAAGTTTAGATCTTGCTTTGAGATATCTGAGACTAGAAGACAAAGTAAGGGTGATCTGGATTGATGCGCTGTGCATCAACCAAGGCAGCATCAAGGAGCGCAACTATGCCATATCGTTCATGGTGGACGTGTACAGGCACGCTAACCTCGTCGTGATCTTCCTCGGGGAAGAATCAAAGAGCAAACATTTCGGGGGTATGTGGGATCTCATGGCCATGTTGAATGCGGGTCTCCAGCGGGCCCAGGTCAAGCCACTGTGGCAGCATGAAGACATCGACAAAGCACTCGACGAGATCAACATCACCCCTAAAAGCAGCAGGGAAAATAAGGAGGGCGATCACATATTCAGGATCCATATGAGCCTCATCTTCGGGGAGTTCTTCAAGTATCCTTGGTTCAAGCGCGTGTGGGTCATCCAGGAAGCGATGAATGCGAAGAAGGCGGAAGTCCACTGCGGAAGAAGACGAGCGGACTGGCTCGACATCCTCGTCATGCTGTGTTGGGCCGTCAAAACAAGCCGATCGTATGCCGGCGCGTGGTCGGCGAGCCTCGATCTGCGCGACAGGCTGCCGCCGTTCCTGTGGACGAGGCTCCACGCGGCGAAGCGTGGAGAGGTCCACGCACCGGCGCGGCTGCCGTTGCTGGACGTGATCTCCAAGGGACGGGCATTCGGCGCCACCGACCCAAGAGACAAGGTGTTCGCGCTACTGAACTTCGGCGAGGAGACCCACGACCTGCCCGGGCTTCCGCCGAGGTTGAAGCCGGACTACGGCAAGAGCTCCTCGGACGTGTGGAGGGATCTGACGCGGCAGTGGATCATCGACCACCAGTCGCTGGACATCCTCGCCATCCAACACGAAACGGTCGACAAGAACAACCGGGTCGCCAGCGCCACCGTATTCATTAAAGCTGAGAAGGACCCACCGCTCCCAGAATCGAAGCCCTCGAATATCATCGAACTGCCCCCCGCCGAGCATCCGAGCTGGGCACTGTGGCACGCGGAGCACCCAGAAGCCGCGCAGACAGCGCTATTTCGAGGAGTGAACAATTTGTCCCGCTGCAGTCTTCCTCTTAATGTCGATCTACTGGACCGCCCGTCGGATCCCGCGGTATTGAAACTTCCCGGATTGGTCCTGGACCGCATCAAATCCGTGCAATGGCCGTTCAAGAGATGGTCTTTCTCCGACGACGATATAAGACAATTCGACTATAGTCGACAACCTCCCTTCTCCGTCGAGTCGGGCGTCGCAGTGGCTTGGGGTGCTTTGATCGGGGCTATTAAAGGGGTCGGGGAGAACGCCACCGGACAGGTCTCCTTCCATATCGACGGGGAGCTCAAAATCGCTCCCTACCCCAGCGGGAAATGTCTTATCCAAGCTTTCATCGAGGCGCTCATCTGCCGGCGACTCAGTAGGAATTATTTCGCGCCCAACGCACCTATGAGTCTGGAGCCGGAACACGAGGACCAGCTGACGGACGGCACGCGAGCAGACCTGAAGGTCATCGCGGACTTCGCGGCTCACTGGGGAAAAGGCGTCGACCGGGATATGCAATGGATACCCGGCCCCTGGGCCCAGTGTTTAAAGCCGCTCGCCAGACACGGGAATCCGAAGCGGTTTACCGAGATGTGCGAGTACGCCGAGGGGCGATGCTTCTTCGAGGCCGACCGAGCGGGGATGGGGCTCTGCCCCAGAGGAGCCCGCGCCGGCGACTACGTGGCATCGCTAGCTGGTGGGAAATCGCCCTTCGTGCTTCGCCCGCTCGACGAGAAGGATGATCATGCCTCGCGTTTCCTCCTTGTCGGCGAGTGCTACCTGCATGACCTCGACATTGCAAGAATTACGCAGAAGATGGTGGATGGGGGTAAGGAGCCGGGTGTTCTTGCCATTGTCTAAATATCATGACAGATTAGCTACGGGCACTGGGGTTACCGTTCCAATCAACATGGCGCGAGTATTCGCCTGACGCAAACTGTGAAGTTCTACCCTCGTGGCGACTCTCCGAATTATGCAACTTGCCACCTTAGCGTCCTTCCACAACTGGACGAACCACATTGCCTGTCGAGGCCACGTCTACTTGCGACGTACCAGCGGTGACTGCGTGCTTTGTTCCCAATGGTCCTGCGTAATGGTCTTAAAGCTTAGCATATGGATATCCATTCTGGACCATCCCTTTATTATGGCAATTAACTGTACCTAATCTCACTATCAATAACAACCGTATGAACATGACGTATCCGTACCCCAAGAATTCTGCACTGGGCATCGGCCCCTATAATCCCATACCCTGCTGTCGACCCGTAAAACCTTCTTTATATCGTTGATTCCTCGTGCCTTCCTGTAATTGTCAGTCTCTGGACCGTCCTTTATGTCCCCAACCCCTATAACGTTCCTTTACATTGCCGAGCCCCTATATTATCCTTTCATGATATTGCCAATCCTACGGACACTCTTAAGCATAACCAAGTTTGCGTACCTTCCTTTATGCTCTCGGCGTCTGGTACCTGCCTTCGTATCATTAACTGTCGTACCCTTTCTTATGTCGTCGACTCTGTAGATCTCTTGTGCTTTATGAACACTGCCAACCTTCCTTCACATCGCCGATCCAGTAAGTCCTATTTACATTTCTATATCCTATCGTCGATTCTATGTCATAAATCGCATAATAAAGTTAAGACGCCGCCGTGTACGTTACCCGTGTATTATTGCGCGCGTATTACCAGGTTTATTCACTTTTCGTATATGTCGGCGGGGCCCTTTTTTCTACGTCGTCGAATTATATCATATCGGCGACCTTGCTAACCTCCCCAACCTTATTACATGTCATCGATCCTGCTAATCTAACGTTCCGTCGCCGCTTTCTAGAGCCTACCAAAATGGCAATAATCGACGGTTTACGCGGTGTCGACGTCACAATCCGTGTTGACGGGCAGACGGCGACGGAGTACGCCGATCCGGACGCTCCTGCCGCCGGCGACACAGGTGGCTGCAAGACAAGCAGCCAGTACATCGAATGCAGGGACAAGGCAAAGTTCACCATCCACCTAAAGGTTACGAAGGATTACGCCTGGGGCCACCGTAACCACAGCCTCAACATCGGCATTTTCATAGACGGCGAATACGCCAAAGGCGAACTCTGCCGGGAAGGGGACACGCTCTTCCAGCCGTGGGAGTGCGATGTTGGCCATCGCACCGTCCGCCTTGGCGGAAACCAACCCGGCCAGCAGGACCGCTACGTTGCCCAGGCATTCGAGTTTTCCGGCATCAAGAAAGGTATACCAACTACTTCTATGCTACGCTTCACAGCGACGCAGAACGCTCTTGCTAACCAATATTACAACAGTCGACGATGCCCCGGATGAGCGCGTCGTAAATGAAGTCAGCAAGGCTAGAAAACTCGGAATGATCGAGATCAAGTTCTTCCGCTGCATCGAGTCAGGCGGCGCCGACATCGCGCCTCAACAATCCAGAGAGCAGTCTACGGAATTCGCCAGCAAGGCCCTAAAGGGCAAAGCAACATCGCATATGACGAGGTAAGCTATTGCAATGGGTTGGGATCGGGCAGGAGCTAAACATTGTCAAAAACAGCTACTCCCCTCCCACGCCGACGACGGCGCCGCGTTACATCAAGTGCAACAACTTGCGGGCGGATAACGGACCCATTGCCATATTCCGCTTCATCTACCGGTCGAAAGGTAATGACCACTTCTTGCCATCCTTCCCCAGATACCAATCGATACTAAACCCTACACAGAAGGTCTCATTGCCGAAGCCATTATCCCTCGGGCGCCGAGAGCTCGTTCAGTAACCCTCGTGGGCCTGTCGGAAGAACAGATCAGAGCTCTCGCTACGGAGGCCTTGGAAAGACGATCCGTGGTCAGTGATCCCGAGTACCCCGGTCAGAGAATGTGAGGCTGATATATGTGTACAGAAGCCCGAGCCCGGCGTCAAGCAGGAAGTCAAGCAGGAGCCGCGAGGGATCAAGCGGGAATCCGGTCAGGGTGAGACGGTCGACCTCACGGGCGAGGGAGATCCGCCGGCCCGTCCTTACAAGGTCGCCAAGACCGCTACGGGCGAGGAGGTCATCGACCTGCTGGACGACGATTGACGGGGGTGGTGTATTACGGCCGAGGTGCTGTTCAACAGCGTGCTCAGGAGGCCGATAACCTTCCTGGGACTTGGGAAAGGCACGGTTTGTTTGGAGGGCTATAGAGGGGTCAGAGGGGTCTGAGGCGGTCCCCCGAATTTCGGCGATGCATTCATGGTCAGAGACCTCGCTACAGGGAATGCCTGGCACGTACCATATGGCCATATTTCATACCATATTGCGTTCTAGTAACTTCTCTAGTACGCTTCATTGCACGTCGAGGTAGGAACGCGAGTATTGACAACTCAATTCATAATTTCCCGCCTGGTTAATAATATCAGCAAAAAGGGCTTGTCCTGGCGTGCATGGTGAATGGTAAAAGTGCCGGAGTGGTTGTCCACGTAGGCAGGAAAACTTGATTTGAGCTCAGGTACGTGGTAATTACAGGCAGAATGAAAGTGCAGTTCACGATAAATTAATCATGGACTACTCGACTGGCTGGGAGGCGTTGGCGCTAAATACAAGAGCCGCCGACGGACCTCCTATGCAGCCCCAGTCGGACCTATTATGTAGCCCCCCTGCCGGACCTATTATGTAGCCCCCCTGCCGGACCTACAATGTAGCCGCCTGGCGCGCCATGGCCAATCATGACGGGTCGCCGAACTTGCCTCAAACCGCTAAAGCATTCTAATTATATGGAGCACTGCACACTGCGGAGGGTGGGGGGCATTCAGTTCATTGAGCAGTTTACCTAATCGCACAAAGAACTTCCAGGCTTGCGCATCTTCAACATCCTGCCTATTTTCTTCTCAACGTCCATATGCTGAACAGCCTTTAATGGGCGCCTTTCTAGCGTAACGAAAAGCCCTCGTTACGGTGCTTTATCCGTTACGTATGCATATTCGGTCTTGGACTCCTTAAATAATCGAGTCCCGAAGAGGTCATATGCCCCTCGATCCTTCTAAAGTGCAATCCGCTTTAGTCGACGTAAATGTCCGAATTACAGTTATCTAGCACCCCGCCTCACGATGCTGAACACTAGAGTGGGAAGAGACTCACATACATATATACTTAGGCATGTCTGGTTATTCATGGTTCGTATTACTGCCCAAGTGACGTACCGGAGGGCGCCTGATTAGCTCTTCACAGAACCGCGCAAACGCGGCTGTTTGGACAGCGGCAACCCGAGTGCGCAAGCCTCGGACGTGTCATTGTCGAACGACGTAGCAAACCCAAATAGCGAGCGCGGATTCAATTGCGATAATGTCATTGGAGTTCGGTAAAATTAGAACCTCCCGGCTGTTCTCGCCGAAGCCAAGGAAGGAGGCCTGGCGCAAAAACCAGGACAAAGCAAATCGACTGGCTGACGATTGCCCGCCAGCGCTTAAGTAATCCGGTTCCCCAGTTTAGACCCGCGCGCATCGTCGAAAGACGACAAAGGATACCCTTCTCGCATATGGAAGTCGAAACAAAGAAACTCTATTCCTGCCAGTGAAGCCTAGTCAATACTGGTCATCTGATTTGCAGTGGGTTTTGTACATTGGTATCGTAGTCGTAGGGCGGGGCAAGGCGGCTATCTGACGATGCTCGCAAGTGTCCCTTTTATTCACCTTACCCTGCCCATGGTGAGTTCCCTTGTGACTCGGTTCTGAAAATGTCGATTGACTAAAAGCTCTTCTATCCTTCGTCAATTGTTTTTTTTCACTTGTTCATTGTCGGAAATGGAGTCACTGGGGACTATAGGCTACTGATTGATTCACATTCTCTTTTCTTTCTTTCATTGTTCGTGAATAACACTTACCTTGATGAGTGCTCCCAACCAACTCCCACTTCCAACATTTCTTTCATGATATTTCGTCTTCCAACAAGCATATTATTTCTATAATACACAAAGAATTTCCCATTTCGCTGGACGAATGGCCTTCCCCCACATTCTACACTCTGCACTTAATACTATACACCAAACCGACATACCTACTGCATCGACACATATCGGCAACGACGAGGAGAGGGTTCCGACAATGTGGTTCTCGGAAAAGAGAGACGTCCCACCAGTACCGCCTTCGTTGAACGTCAACCCGTGGGAAAAGCATGCCGACTCCAAGGTCCCCTCACGACGATCTCACGATGAGATCACCCCGTACTTGGGACTGCGCGCGAGATACTCGCAAATCTGGTTCAACCGCTGGACAGTCCTGCTGGCGCTGGTCCTCATCCACTTCCTCCTGACTGCCAACAGTCTTCGGAGCAACCTCGACGACTCCAAGGAGAAGGCCCTGTCGGCTTGCACGAAGGTGGAGGACATGGGGAGCACCATGGCCTCCATGCCTCACTACCTGTCGCGCGGGGTCAACAGCCTCGCGGCTTCGGGCATCACCAACTCCGTGCAGGCTTTGGTGACGATGCTCGACCTGATCATCACCGCCGTCAACCAGCTCATACTCTTCTTCATCCACATGATGACAGACACCTATGTCTGCCTCATAACCTTGGCCGTCCACACGGCGCTGAACGTCACCGCTATCACGGTTGAGAAGACCACCGAGGCATTGAACTCGGCTATCGATGGTTTTGCCGATACCCTCATGAAGGCGACAGATGGGATACAGTCAGTGATCGACGCCGGATGGAGCGTAGCGGAGAAGGTGTCAAATGTCGGAGAAGATATCGAGGAGGGCGCTGGAAATCTCGGAGAAGGGGCCGAGAATGCCGCTGGCGATGCGAAGGACAAAGCCACAGACTTCTTTTCGCTCCGCGATTCCATCCCCTCCATAGAATCATTGGATTCGCAGACTTTGACCCTGCTTTCTGCGAGAGACCTTCCTCCTGACGCCATGATAGCCTTACTCCCAAGAGGCATACTCCCGGACAAGCCGGATGTCCGAGCTCCATTGAACGATTTCCTTCAAAAGATCAAGGATGTCGATATAGACACCAGCGGCTTCGTTGATGGCATAGACAAGCTTAATGATAAGATACCGACATTTGACGAAGTCAGGGAGATGACAAATGACGCTGTGTCAATCCCCTTCAACATGGCGCGCGACGCCTTGAACAAGGCATACGGGAATTGGTCGTTCGATCAAAATGTGTTCCCAGTCGCCCAAAAGGAGGCGCTTTCGTTTTGCTCTGAGAACTCGACGATTAACGATTTCTTCCTGACGCTGTTTGAGATCGCCCGCAAGGCCAAGATCACGGCTATTGTTGTCATCGTCATCCTGGCGATACTCGTTTGTATCCCCATGGCCTACATGGAAAGGTTCCGTTGGCAGAGACAGGTGGAGCAGGCCGAGGTCTTCTCCCAGCACCAGTACGATTCCATGGATGTCGCATATATGTACTCGCGTCCCAGGGCTGCGCGTGCCGGGCTTATCATCTCGAATACCTTCAAAAGATGGCGCCTTTCCAAAAAGAAACAAATCCTGGCACGATGGTGCGTCGCGTACGCAACAACTCTCCCCGCCCTCTTCATTCTGTCGCTCGCGTTGGCTGGCCTGTTCTCCTGCCTTTGCCAAATTTTCTTGCTGAAGGCGATTGAGAAGAAAGTCCCAGAGCTCGCCAATCGAGTGGGGGATTTTGCCCAGGAAGTTGTAGAGACACTAGGCAACGCGTCTGGGAAGTGGTCGGACGATGCCAACAGCGTGATTGTCACTATGAACAACGATATAAACGAGGACGTCTTCGGAGTCGTCACAAAAGCGACCACCGCCGTCAACGACACGATCAATACGTTCACCAGTGCGATGGACCAGGGTCTCCAGGCCGCCCTCGGCGATACGGTTTTCAAGGAGGCCGCTGCCGGGGTCATCCGCTGCGTAATCGGGCTCAAGATCGAGACTGTACAGAAGGGTCTGACATGGGTCCACGACCACGCCCACATCGACTTCCCCCTGTTCCCCAAGGACGTCTACTCCATGGGGGCCTCCGATTCCGTCTCGGGCGAGGGGGGCATGAACTCCTTGCTGGCGTCGCCGAAGAGCGTCACCACCGACGAGATCACGGACGCGGTCCTGCGCGTCACGCGCTGGCTCCGCGACAAGATCATCCAGGACGCGCTGATCTCCTTCGCCTTCTTCCTCGTCTACCTCGTCATCGTGCTCACCGGCGTCGTCTGGGCGCTGGCCCGCTCGATGACGCCGGACGACGACAACGCGCAGCTCAGGGAGACGCCGCCCACCTCGCTGAACGGTGCACCGAGGTCGCCGCGCACCCCGCGCCGGTCGAAGAGCCTGGGCCCCATAGGCTCGCCCCGGCTGCAGGCGGGCGTCGGCGACGACCCGTTCTCCGACCACTACAAGGCGGACTACTACGCCCGCGACGGCAGCCTCGACCGCGGCAGCGTGACCAAGGGCCGCGGCACCATACAGCACCCCGCGCACGCGCGGAAGAGCAGCTACGGCTACGTCAGCGAAGTCCAGGGCTAGGTGCCCCGGACGGCGCAAGCGGACAAGGTCGCGCCCCGCAAGTGGGAGGAGGCGTATTGGGAACGGTAGATAGGTTGATTATTTTTTTACACATACAGGCTGGGCTTTGGGGCTGGCTCCAGCATCGGGCGTGTCTGAGATCTCGTTCGTTCACTTATGTGTTCATCTTTGGATTTCCCGCCCCCCTCCATTTTTTTGATCTGCACCGCTTGGCATGCATGGTTATCGGAAACGGCGTTTTGGTGCATCGATCAGCGGTCAGCGTCTAGAACGGCTCAGTGCATTTTTGACTTTCTTTTTTATCCGTTTTGGTTTTCGTGCCCCCTCTTTTGCTTCTTCTGTTCCTAACCACATTACATACACCTTACTTATCCGGTGTCGAGAGGGAAAGGCGCCAGCGGCGTAGAAGGGTCGGTCGGCTGCATTCGGCATCAAATACCACCAATAGATGGATGGAAAGGAGCAAGACAGAGAAGCATCGGTCATCAAGGAGAGATTCCCCCGGCCCAGGCCACCTCGAAAGATATATCTGTATAGTAATGCCGCGATGTAGATAGTAGATATCCGCCATATACAGCGTTCCTACAATGTCATGGCCCTGCCGTCTCGGATGGGCGCGCAGAATGCGCATCGGTGACTAGAGTGCTGAGGTTAGCTACAAAAGCTATGCCATTCCCGAGCACCATCAATGTAGTAATTGCCGACTCACGGACACAATGGAGACCCGGTCATCAGCAAGGCCGCGTAAGCCCCAGCATATCCGACAACTTGCTGAGAAGCATCGGCCCCTCCTGTCAAATCGCTGGTAAGTACGCTCCATGGAATCGCCAGCCTTGTAGGTAAGTGGAAGCGGGCAACAATGGCTTTTCGAAGTGAACTTGGCGCATCGAGACTTGCCGGTTCTCTGCACGCGACAGCACCGGTCGTTGAATTTCAGGGGTGCCTGAATTATGGCTCAGCGCTGCCATAGGCTCGCCACGGAGTGTCGGGTGATCCTTTCGACGCACTCAGTCGTCGGCGAGCTCGCATCCGGTAATGTAAACAACGCCTTCAAACGTAGTGCCAGCTCTCGACCCGCGGCTGCAATCGGAACGAAGGATAAGGGGCAAAGGATCACCGCTGACACCTCCGGAGGCCAGACATCGCTAGGGAGTGCTCTATTCTTTGAGACAGGGCGCAGACACCGGGCTGGAGGCTCCACTTGTCCTTTGGTGGCTGCGCTGGTGTGAATAAGTCGTGTTCATGCGCTCGAGTTGAATGCCTTCGTCGCACCGGGGGATCTTTGGGGGTATTGGTGCCGACGAAGCGATCCGACAACGTGCTCATCTGGCACTTACCTCCCATACGACGAAGACCTGAATCACCGCAGCTGGTGCCGCGAATGCGGTGTAGGACACGTCGATGTGAGGGTAGCTGATCTGGAACGGAGTCCTCGCGTCGCAAGGCGGTGTTCAGAAGCTGTTAGTCATGTCAATGACTTGGGGTCCCTAAGGGAACCGCTGAAGATGGGTACCTCCATTCTCTGGTGGCAGGAAGCTCCACAGCCGAATACCTATCTTATCCGCAAATCGGGCTTCCCGCCCTGCGCCTGCTAGCTGTTCTCTAGACCAGACTGAGATCCACGCTGGGCAATTCGTCCTGGGGACCTCACGTTTCAAGCCCGGGAGCAGGGAGGGAGGGAATCTGAGTTACTGGGTGGCGGGCCTCGGAACATCATATTGCTTTCACTCTTGTCGCGGCTTCTTTGGCCGGGACGACACCTCAAGCTGCAAAGATTCCGCTGGCCGTTTTCTCGAGTGGTTGCTCTTGACCGTCTCCGAGTCGGCGGGCATGCTCTCCAAATCATTCGAGTTTCTGACAAACGAAAGAAAGAATTTAGCATACGCAGCGGCGGTTGCGGCAGCGTACTCTTGCCACAATTTATTCTTGTGAGAGTCCGCGTAGTCACAAATTCCTCGGATAACAAGGCACGGAACGATTTTCATGATTCCGGCCGCCTCCATTTCGAAGCAGAGAACTTTATCCTGCGCGCCCAGTTTATCCCTAATCTGCGCGTCCTTCATGACTTGATTTCCAGATGCAATGGAACCGTAGTGAACAATTGGGTGATTCTCAGGTCGAGGTTTTCGCTTGATTTTATGAGTATTGCACTGCCTACATGAATCATGATTTCGATCATGCACATATTCAGCTTCAAAGAGCTCGTCGTGTTCCGGTCCTGGATCTTTATATTCCGGTTTGCGTGCAGCGATATCATCGACGTACTTTCGAAGAGGTTCCATGGAGATATTGGGGTCGGACCTTAAGTTGCTTATAGTTTTCGTCAGGAAAGGCGGCGGAGGCGGCAGACATCCCGTTCGTTCGGGTACACCACCTTGGTGAAGCTTGACGAGATCGTACTGAATCACTCCTGTGTTGCTAACCACGACATCGCCGAGTCGTATGTCATGCTGCTCAGACGGAACTCCTCCTCCAATACCGACCAAAAGACAGAACCTTACAGGAAAACTCCTTACCATGTGTACGACAGCAGCAGCCGCAGCATTTGTGCCGTATTCCGGCAGACAAGTAGCGACGACGTTGTGTTCCCCAATACGACCCAGGGAGTAGCAATTGTCATCTTCCGGAGGAGTCTTTGGAACCTCGTGTTTGCTGTCAAATAATACGAGCACCGCCATCAGCTCTTTCGGCAACGCACATACTACTCCTACTTCGTAATGCTTGCGAGTGAGCGTCTCGCCAGAGGGTCTTTCACTTGATGGCTGAGAGCTTGAATCGGCGAAATCTCCCCTGGCTTCCGTGGCTGATGAACTCAGGCTCGACCCGATTCCGCTGTCGTGAAGCTGGATCTCGGACTGTTTGGACGGGGACGGCGATATCCCCTCTTCAGGATGTCCTGTATCTTTCCAGTACCATTTGAAACTCATATTGTGACCGAAAATAACAGCGGCCTGATCTTTCAATCGAACTGGATCCTTTTTAGGCAAATTTCCGCGGAATCCAGAAGGTAGAAGGACTTGAACAAAATCAGAATGCTCTTGCTGTGTCTCCTCCGTGCATTCACATGGTTCAAAGATCTTGTCTGGATTATGCCAAATTATGTTGTCACTAAGTTCGATCGGGTTTGCCTCTTGGTTGCCGTTCCTGTCCATGATTTTTTGAAGGTCGTAAACACAGGCCGCAAGGTAGTACTCCCCCTTCGGCAATTTGGCCCAGTGGGCGCATGAGACTGTATCAACAGGTTGGATTAATTCGCCAAATCCACGTCCAAACAAGGTAATTGCATGTATAGCTCTGGTGAAATCGACCCAGCCTTTGCCAGGCGTTTGAAGCGTAGCCACACGAGGATGGATAGGATCTAAAGGCTTGGCTAAGTCGTTAAAATCCCAACCTTCGAGGTACTTCCGTGCTCTAAACTTCGAATTCACGCCACTTTGGCTGGCGGCCAAGAACTGATAGTCTATGATCTTCTCCAAAATATCGAGGAGGTCTTCAACTCGACTTTTGACGCGAATATAATCTTCCTTCTCCGGATAGATTTCGAGCTTCAAGTTCTCTCGATTCAGAAGCACCTTTACAGCGGAGTAAGCTTTGTGAGTTTCGGGCGCTTCCTGCATGTCCTCCCGCTTGAAGCGGAATTCAGAGTTAAATTCGTCGATGCTGTCGTACTCCAGAGACGCGCGCAAGAGGTGCAGCAAAGCGCTAGATCCATTGACTAGCCAGCCTCGCTTGTCTTCCTCGTCCCACAGCACTACGAACTTTCCGTGGATCCATTTGAGCTTCAGTGTGTAACCGCCCCGTGATATGCGAACTGGGGTGTCTTTCAGACCGAGGCTGAATGGGAAGCCACCCGTGGCGATTTGTCCCCCGTATAGGACTACTTTCTCAAGAGCGCAACCCTCATGGGTCCGTGGGAGTCGAGACGGCTCTATAGCGTAATTAGCGTCAGCGGCCCCTGTGGAACAGTATACGTCAGTAAAATAAAAACCCCTTTGTTACTCCATAGTGGCCTACCAGCGAAGAATTTAACCTCTGAACACCAACCAAGGATATGTCGCGCCGTTTCCAAATCGAAGATGCTGACATTTTCCGCATGAGGGCCAGTATTTTCTAGATACGATATGCGGTTTCCGTCCTGGTTGTAGAGCAAATGCCAGACAAGTAGGTCTCCGTTGCGTTTCGTTGGAATAAGCATGGTCGAAAAGCCCTTGATGAAGAGCTTACCATTAAAGGTATTTGCACGTTGGGTTCGAGTAAGCCCTACCATAATATTGAGCGGTATCTCAAGGCCCGTATCAGGTTCGGATCTCCGCAGTATCGGATAGCCTGTGACGACAACGGGATTCCTGAACATGTTGTGCCAGCATTGACCATTCGAAGGTAGGAAGGGCTCTTTCCCTTTAACGGCGAAATCGATCTTGCAAAGAAAGCCGGCCCAAGACTGCATTCTAGGCATTGGGTGTGGAGCCTTATTGACATGGATACAGCTAATGAATGGCGTGGAGTAAGCGACTCCAAATTCGTGCAAAGGGGAGCAAAGGGCTGCACCGAGCCATGCAAGCTGTTCGCCAATCTCTGCGACGGAATCTCTTGTCCCAAAAACCTCAACAACGAATTTTGATCCGTCGACCCATGCGGCAAGGTTAGTGTTGTCCGGTAAATCGCCTAGATATACACAATTAGGATCGGAATCAGGGCCACTTCAAGCCTGGGAACATACATCTATGTCGATTTCCCGCTCCACTCCGAACCACTTCTCTGACTAGTCGAATAATATGCTCTCCAACTGTCGGCCACGTTTGGCGCAGGTATTGCGCAGAAGTCAGTGCTTGTGCATCCGTAGCGGATCCGGTGAGTGTAACGGCTATCCCAATCGCCTCGTCTGGTTCTTCTTCATACCCTTGGTCAATGACAAACGCCAGTGGATTCCATTCGACAACGAAAGTCATTTTGTAAGCCTCTGCAGGTTTCTTTCTGCTGACTACGTGAGATGACGGTAGGGATTTAATGATCTCCCGCCTGATAGCCTCCAGAGAATTTGGCTCCGCTGGAGCCAGAAGGATCTCCTTGCGCAGACTTGCAAGAAGCCATTCGTATGGTGGAGAGTTGAAAATGAAATCCCTATATGCGCGGAGCTGAGTTGTGCTGGCTTCTTGGTTATCTTTTTCGTCTCCTTCATTGGAGTCCTGATTCATCAAGTCATTGACGCTTGCTTCGTCGATGACATCGGGAATGACGTCGTTTTCCGTGTCTTCCAGATTTTTATCCCAAAGACCCATAACTTCATTCAAGGGCATTTTATCAGAAACGCTGATCTGGTCCTCGGGGGGAGTCGTCACCCCACGAGAATGCATATCCTTGAAGTCTTTGACTATGTCACTGAGAAACGACCCAAGTCAGTAACGTGTTTGTACAAAGAAGCATATAAAATATATTCACAGCCTGGGAAGATAAACTCACTTGCGATGTTTATGAACCAAAAACATAACGTCACGGTGCATCTGGGATAGTGCGTTGTGGCCAAGTTTGAGAGCGAAGGCTTTGAGAAGTTTAGGGAGAATTCCAGAAATCCTTTCCATGATCTGTCCGTCGAACTGTTCGGAGCAGACTGTCTTGAATAGGTCATCAGCCAATTCGGATATGTAACTCTCTTCTGCCGCCAAAGCAGGAAGACCCGATGCGTCTGAGTAAACTGTTTCGTCATCATCGGATTCCGGGTCGTGTTCATTATATGCGACTTCAAATGTATTATTCATTGCAGACGCATACACCTCATCTATAGGAGGTCGGGATTGAACGTCTCCACTGCTTTGCGTGTGACCATACTTGTCGTGCGTTGCGGATGCGTATTCCGAATCCGTAGGCGTTGCAGGTTGTATGGCTTCAATGTTAGGTGAGTGGTCGTTTGATCTAAGATTTTGCTCCCTCTCGAATTCAACATTTTTCATAACGTCTAAATTTTCTAACCGAATTCGAGGATTGGCCTGGCTTTGCATTGATATGAGTCTGACTATTGGGTCGCGCGCCTTCTCGACTGCATACCATAGGGGTGTCCGACCGTCCTTATCCTTCAAGTCGATATCGACTCTGGCTATGTCAAGCAGTAGCTTCACAGTACTTTCGTGTCCGTTCTCGGCAGCCCATGACAGAGGTGTCCGGCCGTCAGTGTCCATTGAGTCGCCATTGACCTTGCCCATGTCGAGCAGCAGCTTGACTATACCTTCGCTACCTTTCTGAGCGGCCAACGATAGCGGGGTCCGACCGGCATAATACTTCCTAGTAGGCTCTAAGTCGGGGTCGACCTTGCCCGTATCAAGCAACAGCTTAGTAATTGTTTCGTGCCCGTTGGCTGCTGCCAAAACTAACGGCGTCCCTCCATCCTTATCTTTAGCATCGGGGTCGACTTTATCCGTATCGAGCAATAGTTTGACGGTTACTTCGTGCCCCTTTCTGGCCGCCCATAACAGCGGCGTCCGGCCATCCTTATCTTTAGCATAGGGGTCAACTTTGTCCGTATCGAACAATAGTTTGGCAATTACTTTGTGCCCCTTTCTGGCCGCCCATAACAACGGTGTCCGGTTATCCTTATCTTTAATATCGGGGTCCACCATGCCTGTATTAAGCAGCAGTTTGACGACCGCCTCATATCCGTTCGCTGCTGCCAAAAATAGCGGCGTCCAGCCATTTTTATCTTTAGCATCGGGATCGACCTTGCCCGTATCGAGCAACAGCTTGGCGATTGCTTCGTGCCCCCTCCCGGCCGCCCACAACAGCGGCGTCCGGCCATCCTCATCTTTCGCGTCGACGTCAGCTACATCCACTTTGCCCATAGCAAGTAATAATTGAGCGAATTCCACTTCTCCTTGCTTTGCAAGCTTCAACCAGTTTGAATCTTTGGAAGGGCAAAAATAGCGGCCCAGTTCCGGGACTTGACCCGGGTTCCCCAAGCAGTTCTGACAAAGCCTCTTAAATTGATTTGACGGGTTCATGCTCTGTACCTCAAGCTCGGCGAAGGCCTGGACTGCATCGGTGCTTCCAGTAGCAAGAGCTGCAAAGAACGGATTTCCATATCGCTCCGCAGATGCTTCTAGGGGAGAAGACGTGGCGAAGTGGGCTTTAATCAGGTGGGCCAAGTTTCGCTCGGCAAGAATGTAAAGAAGGCTCGCCCCAGAACTGTGGCGACGTGCTTCGTACCGTTCGAAGAGGTTGTTTATGTTGATCCAGCTTTGCAAGGGAAAGCTGCGCAGAAAACCACTTTGGTCAATCCCTTCAGATTCCGCCTGATCTCCGTGATACAAAACGTTACGAACGGCGTATTCGAGAAAGGGATTAGACTGCTGGGTCTGACTCCGAAGATCAGCTGCGTCCTTGCTCGACGCTTTCGGCAGTGGTTCAAGGAGATGTAGAGTCCCGGCGATGTTGAGAATGTATTTCAGACAACATTCTTTTAGTTGTTCGTGGCCCTGCCCATGGAACGGATCACCAAGATCCGGCCGGATCCCCCGAAGGCCGTTGTACTTGAGGAAATCCCGTACCGACTCGTGGATGAACTGGACTACTGGAGTCTTAGACTCCGTTATTCCGGCTAGTCCCCTGGAGGAATCCACTATGAACCTCCGAATTATGGCGAAGGTGGTAAGCCCCCGGTTCCAGGGCGCCGAAAATTCGGGGTCTTTCTCAGCGAGAATAGCAAAGTATATTTCTTCTGGCCTCAATGGCCTTTTCGCATAAAGGACCCATTGAATGCAGAGTATCAACTCGTCCCTGTCCCGCGTATCTCGAGTGAGTATGTCCCGAAAGAGGTCATGCAGGCCGGCGGGAATTTCGCGAAGTCTTTTGGGTAAAGCGTGAATGCGTCCGCTGTCGTATTCCCTGTTAAGGATGTCAACAACCAGAACAACCCATAAGAAGACATTCGACGCTTTGGCCTGGAGTTCAGCTTTAATCTCCTCCGCGGCTGTGCTGTGTCCGATGCGGAGCTTGCTGTCAATATAGTTGGCAATGTCCTGATTGTGGCCCTCTTGGTCTTCTAAGACCAGCTGTAATCCGTGAGCGGTGATAAAGTGGGGGTAGTGTCGGCTGGAAAAGCAGACTTGGAACCGGATGTTGGATGTAATGGCTAGCTCGCCCATATGCTCGAAGTATGGCAACATGTCTCGAATCTGGTCTTCGTCACACTCATCCAGTGCATCGATGAAGCAAACCACTTGTGATCGGCCGAGAGATTGGATGGCTTGCCCAAAGAGATCCTTAAGCGACTCGACACTCCACTGCATCTGGCCATCTCGCGGCCACACAGTCAAGCGGAGTGGGTCGAATATGGCATCAAGCCCGGGTATGCTTTCCAGGAGCTGCAGCAGGAGGGATCGATACATTCCGGCGGTGGATTTCTCTAGCTCGTCGCCATGCGCGTTGAAAAAGAATGAGAGAATTACCCAGTCCTTCATCGACCTCCGAGCTTGAGCCAGAGCAAATTTCATCAATGTCGACTTTCCAGTCCCTGGCTTTCCCTTGACCCAGAGGAACCCGTGATGGTTGAGAAGCTTGCTGGGGCTAAGCCAGTCGATATATTCGTCCTTCTTCTGCAGCCATTCGCAAGTCCTTGCGTGGGCGATCCAGATGTTCATATGGCGTGCGCCGATTTGGTCAAACCTTAGCGAGTCCCGTAGCTGTTGCCGTTGCTCCACAGTGAGGGAGGAGCTTGGATCAGGAGCTCCGTTCTCGGGTTTGTTGGTTGTCGTTTGTAGGTCGACATCTTTGTCGGAACGGCCATAAACTATTATCTCGCCCGTCAGAGACTAGCACCGCCGTTGGTGCGGACGAACCTACCAGTGATCAAGTCCCTACCGACAGTAAGATCTCGACCCGACTTATGTATGCCCTGTCCATTAAAGGCGGATTCAGCGGCAAGATTGCTGTGATCTTGGGGCTCAGGGCCCGGGTGTTGGGGAGTGCCTGTCGGCATCGGGCGTCTATTTTCAGGTCTGTTTCAGCCCGCTGAGGTAGAGAATTGTTCGCTAAATCTGCGCTTTTTGGAAGGCATCCGTCGGCGATCTTGCTAGAACATTTCGCTATTTCAAGCACGAGGACAGTGTTGAACATTACTCAAAAACCGCGCAATCTGCCCCGAGAAGGCTGAGCTGGGCCAGTAGGGGGACGGTCGTAGCGCCAATCGATGTCGACGCTGTGAGCGTCCGTGCCATTGGCTGGAGCTTGACGGTCAACAGCTGAAGGCTCACATACCGCAGTCTCTCGAAATTCGGCCAAAGCTAATACAGGCCAAGTCTCCCCGCCTTCCGGGTTCCCCAGGCGGAATTACTTTTCCTTTCTTTATTTGCTGTGATATTGTCAGGCTCTGGACAAAATAATTGGGACACCGTGCAGGAGTATGGGGGCGGTGGGGTGTCCCAATTATTTTGTCCAGAGCCTGATTGTGTACCCCGGACCCACCTAGTCAAAAATAGCATATTTGTTTGGCATTACAAAATGATCCTTTGCATTAGCTTATCTTGACCTGCATTAGCTTTGGCCGAATTTCGAGAGATATTGCTGTACAGTTGCGAGTATAAAAAGATGCGCAGTTCTGTAGCAGCGAATACCTGAACCGCAGCGGTGAAGAGCAAAACTCTGCCTACTGTGCCAGAATCCCGGACGTTCCTGCTCTCTAGTCTAGATTTCGAAGAGTTGGAGTACGAACGGGGCACTAATGAAAGTGGGGTTAGCTCTCTATTGTATGGCAACCTCCCTAAGCCTTAACTTATCGAACTACTGATCACTGCTCCGGATATCAACTCCGTCACTACGCCCCAGACAGATGTCGCATCTGCGCCATAGCCTCAACAGGACGATGCACTCCAGGACCGCCGTGATGGCCCTTTTCCGAGCGAGGTAGCCCTTCGCTCTTGGCGAAGAAATTGAATCTTCTCTGGCTTCAGGCTAGTCATCACGGAATCCATGCCGTTCCCCCTCCCCCTCTGGCATTTTCCTGATGATCATGCCAACCTTTCTTCCCATGAGAGCTCATTCCCACCGACGTGCATGTCCCACCACGCCTGGCAGCACAGTGAGCTTCACGCAGCCCCAAGTTTACCAAGCTCGTTCTACACCCCCGAGGGATCTTCATCAACGGCACCAACTCAATCGTGCCGAGCGCGTTTTCCCACTTAAGCACAGCGGAGCCGGAGGAGTATGGGGCGACGGTCGACTACCGGGCGATCCCCGGCCTCAACGGTACGATCATCTGGATCGCGCTGGACGATAGCTCCATCAAGACCATTGCTTCCGGATACAGGGTGGTAAGGGGACTCGACCTCTGTGAGGTAGAGTTCGCAACGCTCGCAAAGGAGAAGTTCCTCCGCGGCGAGCTACGATCACGAGCCGTCACGGAAAATCGACAATGGTGCACAGAACGCATGCTGCAGCTTGTGTGCCCTCCAATGTGTTTGGGGGCCGACGCGCCGAGCGTGCTGGCGCGCAGCCGCTCTTGTTTAAGTGTACAAGAGGTGGTCTTCCGTGCAGTGTGGATTTTCTAGGCTGGGTAGGAAACGACATCCATGAGGGGTAGGAGGGTCTTGGGCAGGGGGAATTGAATGGGTCCTGTATGGGGTCCAGGACTCGTGGATATCAGTGCTTGACGCGACATGTTGGGCGCAAAGGGTGACGGGCAGCTTGCAATGTATTGCACAAATCCAGCCACCCCGGTAATACAAAGTTATCATGTACCGTCCTCCCTTGGCAATGGCCTCGTCAGAACCAGGATGTGATGTAGGAAGGATGCAGGCACTGCGGTTGCCGCAGCCGAAACCATTTGTCTCATAGTACGATACTTGCGGGGTTGGAATGACGGACGGACGCCGGTCAGCCTGTAGAGAGCGGTTCTACTGGTACTCCATCGACATCAGAATGGGAACGGCCTTGGCTCCTCAAGTGGATGTGTGTTCATTTATTGTACGGCATCCCCCGGCCGGCACCGTGTCAGCACAGGACTGCGTCGACACCCTAAACGGATGACCCGCATCCGCATCACATCGCCTTGTCGCGACCGCTACACGTGGATTGACACATCTTGTCTGTACTCAAATGCCAAAGACACTTCGGAAAAGAGCCCTGCGGTACTGGCCAGTTCATTCCTTCACGTGTCACAGCAGAGACCCGGTAGGCTGGTGTGCAGATTACGATTCTGCCCGCCGGAATCTACCCCTTGAGGCTCCGCACGCTTGAATGCTACACGCTTATCGGATGTGTTCTAGAAATGTGTGATTTGGTTGACAAGCATCTCGCACTGTCCGTGACTTGTAAGGTTTGCGAGGAGGCTTGGCTCCGTAAAAGATATGGCCTGGTGCACATACGACTCCTCGGAGCACGTTGGCTGTGCATTGCTCAAGCAATAATTCCTCTGGTCAATTCGTACTTTCATGATGGACGAACCTCCAGAATCAACCAGCCCAACGCTACCGGCGGACTCGCCTACGGGGTTCCTGGTCCTCAGGTTGCGGTTCAAGCTCAACCTCGTTCGGGATTGATAGTGATCGAGGCGACCCTGTATCTGCTACCCTTGTTGATGCCTGACAATGAGCTCTTTCACCACGTTCTTGCGGGCACGGTGACAGCGTGGTGGGGGAATCTGCTAGCTCATGACTTGCGTTATAGTAGGAGTGTTGTGATATGACCAAGTATTAGCTTAACATGTACTGATCGACACATGGACCAGAAATGAAGCTCCTATTTCCATGCTCGAGCAAGTCCCCTTTGACAGCGTCTTGCTCGCAAAATTTCGCTGCAGTGCGTCCATTGCACCCAGTAAGAATGCGACCTCCTCGCTCTCGCTCCTCAGCCCACCAGAATGTCCTTAGGGTTAGAGATTAGATCGAGAAAAGGGGGATGCATAGAACAGCAGGGTCCTCAGTTGGGATATTAATGAGGAGGATTGCTGTATTGCTTGTTTCAAACTAGATTGCGAATTAATTTCCTCTGTGGGATGAAAGAATGGGAACGTATAGTGACGGAGACCAGAAGTAGAGAGGATGGGAAGACGGTAGGTCCTTGGGTTACCATGAGCGAATATATCTGGGCAGTTTCATAGCGGCGTTATATGAAAATCTCGGTCTATTACTTGGCAAGCACCTTGGGGAACAGGCCATATCGACCAGCAGATTTTTATTCCCCCACATATCGCCATTTGGTGGGCGGAGAAACCGCTAAGGAGGGTGACTGACAAGTTTCAAGAGGCGTGTTGTGTGCTATTCGTTGATCGAGCAACATGATCGTGAATGACTTCTTATTACGCGCTTGAATTATAGCAGGGACATATTGTACGAGGCAATGCGAGGCTCTTCAGCCTGACAAGCGGCCTATCCGGACGAATGTGATCGTCGAGTTGCAGTCCCAAGATGCTACCATCGCGTAGATACGGCCCAGCACGTTTATAAAGAAACGAGACACCCGGAGAGTGGTTGGCCCTAATCATGGTCTAGGAATAGGTTGTAAACGATAGTCCAGGCATCTCCGGGCGAGGGCTATATTGAAACGAAATAGAAGTGTGAGCCGGCTTCGCGGTGCATTAACGTGCACTAACTTGCATAGTGCCTGGCTCCCGTTATTAAAGACATGTCATGCTGTGGTACTGAAAGAGCTCGTCGAGAGTATATCGGCGATAGAAGGATCGTACTATTAGGGCGTCTATGATTTCAGTTGGAAGGTTGGCGGTTACCCTAGGTATCCCGTCGAATTTCTTTCCTCCCATCGAGAGCTCCCGGGCATGTACAGCTTCTGTAGCTGCGCAGCCAGCAGCAGCCGCATGCATCTCACCGCCAACCTTTACTTTCTCCACCAAAGCAGCCACTACGCCCCAAGCCAGATTGTATTCTGTCAAGGCGCCGGAGCTAGAACGAGCTGCCATGAAGACGCGAGCCATGACTTTCCCCAAATCGGCATCCGTCTCTGGCGTACCAGGAGTCAACCTCCCACGCGAGCTTCTATCTCGTCATCACCGTAGGAAAGCTTCTCGTGCTCAGGAACATGCCCTTGACGCTACGGATCGCGTCTTTCGTCCGCTTGAACTCGTCGTTCTGCCTCTGCGCGCTGTTATGCATCATCGCGTACTCTGTCGGGGGCGGCAGCGCCAAGTTATCGACGTCATCCCGGATCGAGCGCAGCGTCGCGTTTAGGTCAGCCGAGTCCTCGGTGCGGCGCGTATACATATCGTTTAATTCGTGTAGAGAAGCGCGCAACGCCGACAGACGGCTCGCTTGCTTGTCGACCGGGTTCTCGGCGGATGAGCTCGCCGCCGACGAGCTTGGATTCAGCAGCGGGGAGGTCTGGGTCCCGATATCGCGGTGGAAGAGTTCAGTCGGGTCGCTGAACGTGCTTTCTGTCTCCTCGTGCGCGCGGTCATCGGCTGTCGCTCGCGACTTCAGCACGAGTTTGCCATTTTTGTAGGGGACTTCGCTCGCGGCGTTCTCGAGCCTCTCGACGAGCTCGCCCAGCTTCTCGTTGACGTGGCTGTAGTAGTCGGAGCGGGAGTCGTTCAGGTTGTCAACCATGGGGTTGACAACGTACCGCGCAGTCCCGTATACAAGTGTCCAGATGCTGCCGGTCACGGAGAGGATATTGAAAAGGCTCGATGGTGTAATTAGTGGCGGCGGCCGGGGAGAGGTGGTAAGAAACTCTGGGTAGGTGATGATTGGGGGTATATCGCTTCTGGACTCTGTTGTAGCTGGGGAGGCTGCTGAGGGTCGTTCCCGTTCTTGAGTAGGTGCGTCCCGGGGCTCCGGTCTTGGTCTCTCAGCTACGGCGACTCCCTCCGTTTCCCCCAACAGGGCTTGGATCTGCTCATCGCTGAAGCCTTTGCTCTTCAGAAACTCTGTCTTCTTCTCAACGCTCGAGCTTCGCACAGTCTCGTCCTCTAGGAACCGCCGCGCCTGATCGATGGTTGCCTCCGTTGTTGCTCCGGCGCTGCCCTCATTGGACTTGCCATCTTTCGCAGGCGGATCAGGCTCAGTCTGAGCCTGCTGCGAGGCTGGTGTTTGATTCTCCTTTTCGTCAGCCATTGTAAATGACCTATGTTTGATTTTGGTGTTTGTTGATCAGTCAATGCAAATATGTATATATCACCTCACTGGCAGAGCAGCAGGTATCATGATACCGGATGGCGATCGTGTCACCGCTAGGAAGTATGTAGGTACAATTGTTACGAGCTCCAAGCCGAGGCCTGTTTCTAAGTCACAAGCGACCGAGCTTGGACCCACGTAGCCGCGACTCGGGACCCGGTCGTTAGGGACGTAACAAAGTACCAAGTAACTAGCTAGTGTAAACTTAAATAAGCAAATACACATATCCGAGGTCATTATCGAATACTGGCAATCTAGATGCACTTAACAGACTCGGCGCCAATATCCGCCGCCTCCTGGTCTTCAGCTTTTCCCAAGGATCCAAATGCCTCTCCTATCCTCCACCAGCTGAGTGATGAGTCTTGCAGGTCCAAGCTCGAATCTCACGAATTGAATTTCACGTGACTCTGCTTGAACAGCCCAGGTCTTCATGAAGGCTCTCGACTTTGGTTAAAATTAGCATCCAACAGGTAGTATTATCTGGTTCATTGGCCAAATATTCTCTTTACTTGTTCCTCAGCCTCCAACAGTCACATATTCATCGATAATTAGCTAAATAACCATCTCCAAAATACCGAACTAAGACGGGCCAACTCTTGCGCTGCTCTCGAATACTACCCGCACGCCTTATCAAATGCTTCCTCCCATTGTATTGCCATCAATCACCGTTTGACAAAGGTGGGCACACCTGCCGATCCCCTATCTCCAGTAAAAGGGTCAGGGTCTTGTGCAGTTTCCGGCAGACGAAAAGCGACGATGCTAACTCCGTAGCTCTGAACGTGTAGCGAAGCGCATTGCAGGCCAATCGCCGGGGAGAACGAGCATCTCCTTGGATAACATCTTAGCTCAGCTAGGGGCCGTGCAGCTAGAAGAACAGCGCGAATCAACAGGGTGTTGCGTAACTTGGCCCCGTCAGCCACAAGGACGTTCCAGGAAGTCTCGAATCCTATTGTCTTGTAAGTATCCTCGTTGGTCACAGACCGGTTATTTTCCCTTTCCCATTGAGGCGTCATTCCACCAATCCCATGCAATTCTGGCCCACGTCGTTGCATCCTGAGAGGGTGAATCAGCCTCACCGACAAGCGAAGGAGCGGAAATGCAGTTCTTCCTCTCAAATTAGTCGGAGAACGCGAGACAGATACACAAAACGGGATGGAGCGAAAGGAATGAGATGAAGGTGACGAAATGCGGGATTGCGAGAGCAATCGCAATCCCAGGTCCAACGTCCACATGCCCTTTTCCATCGCTTCGTTCTCGATGATGACCTGGATTTGACCGGCTCTTATTCCTGTGTCACCTTAAGATATGTCTGCCTATCAACAGACAGCACTTGTGCAAGGAGGGCAGCTGTGTTGGGTCGGTTGACGGCATCTTGGATGTGCATTGCAGCTGCAACCACAACGACTGTCTTTGCCTCAAGAAAAGACATACTTAATGCCACCCACATGCGTATGCGCATACATTGAATTGTTGAATCCAAGTGGCCAAGATCAATGTAATGGCTACGTGTAATCCTCCCAACCTAGCAGCCGCTATAAGTACCTAGACATTTGTCCATCTTGGGTCTTGTCCGCATTCCTGCCAGAAGCACGACCGATTTGGCAACGCGCCTTGCCTCTCATCGGCGTCCTGGCGCAAGCACAATCTCAGCCACTATCAAACTCAACGTGTCACCAGACACGGCCTATCTGACGTCGCAAGCTTATTTCAACCTCTTTGTCCTTGCACCACCACCGCCACCCCACATTCTAAAAGACATAATCCATCAAGGAAGCATCCGTCATTTCCCCCCATCAATCCGATAGCATCTCTACAACACTTCGAACAACCCACAAGCATCGCCTTATCGATCTCTTTCACATCCCTTTCCCCATTATCACCTATCGGCTTATCTGCCGTTGGTCACCATGGTGTCTCGCCCGCGCCGTGCCGCTGCCCAGAAGGCAAACACAGCAATCACTGACATGGTTGATAGCGACAATCACACTAGTAGTCGGACAGGCAGGACCATGTCATCCAGGACGTCTCGTCGATCTGAGGGTAAGAGCGTCGTAGCATCGGTCTCGCGCGGCCCTCCTTCCTCGCCCTCAGATTCTAACCAGCATATTCACGTCACAGTTAAGCTTCCGGCAAGCAAGCTTCGTCAGGCCACGTCTAGCGGCCGAGCCGCGCAATCCGGTCGCCAGGCCGCCCGGGATAGCTTCTCCGGTGGTGAAATCGTTGCCGGAAAGAGGAATCGGTCTCAGAAGAAGAGCTATGTCGTAGATACTAGTGAGGACGAGGACGACGACGAGGATGCAGAGGCCGAAGTCGAAGAAGACGAGGATGAGGACGCTGAAGGTGAGGATGACGACATGGCCGATGCGCCAGGCGAAGACGAGATTGTCGTCAACGACGATATGGACATCGACGGCGAGGGAGAGGACGACGACGAAGATGCCGAGGGCGAAGATGATGATATGGATGTTGAGCCAATGCCTCCTCCAGCACCAACTATTAAGGTGTCAAAGCCACCAGCCAAAAGCAGCATCGCCAACAAGCCCAAGGCAACCGCCAAGCCCTCTGGAAAAGTTGCTGCGTCTCAGCCCAGGGACAGCGACGATGACGAGGAGCTCAGCGAGCTGGAAAGCGAAGCAGACGAGATCCAAGATACCATCAAGATAGGAGGCGGTGACGAAGAAGACGCCGAGGGCGAAGACGAAGAGATCGAGGATGTTGCACCTGCCGATGAAGAAGAGGAAGGCGGCCTCGAAAGCGACGAGGATGGAAGCCGTGCTGAAACCCCTGACCTTACCAAGATGACCAAACGGCAGCGCGCTCGCTTCGAGGAGAATGGGGAGGGTCTCATGAAACTCTCTGATGGCAAGTCAATCCACCTGTTATGTTAGGGTGTCGGTTTTCGAACTAACACGACGAACAGAGGTGCAAGCTAAGAAGCACTTTACTGCAGAGGAGTTGTCCATGCGTCGTGCCGAGATGGCACGCCGGAGGAGAAACCTGAGTGAGAAGCGGAACGAGGAGGTCAAGGTATGAAGAAATCGCCACAGTTTTGCGCAGCATACGCTACGACACCTGCTAACCGCCTAATTTACAGATGGAGACTATCAACAAGCTTCTGAAGAAGCAGGCACCGAAAACCAACCGCAAGTCTCAGCTTGCACTGGAAGCGACTCCTGATGTTGAGTCTCAGAAGCCAAGCCCCATCTTCATCCGGTGGATCAACACCAAAGATGGGAGCCGGGTTGCGGTGCCTGACGAGATGATGGACGGCCCGGTGGGTAGGGTCTTCGTTCCGGGTGGACTTAAGCGTGGAAAGATGGTAGAGGAGGTTTCTTAACATGGGATCCGGTCCATAGGTCCAAAGATCGAGGGATTTCTGTGTGTTGCGAACTCGAATTCCGTAACAGGACTATGCGTTTCCCGAAAGTTGCCCTCAGCAATTACCTTAGTCGTGCATGTACCTGAGCTGCTGCTGCTGCAGCCTGAGCTATGGGTGAGCCGTGGGTGAGCCTGGCGGGTCGTCTGCGGCACAGCCACAGAGCCCCCGTTTATGGCCACCCCGGCTAAAATTTGCCATATACCGAAAATAAAAATAACTATGCAGGGATATTTTTTAAATTCCCTTTTTAAATTTATATATAATAAAGGCTTATAATTTCCAAATTATTTATTATTTATTAAATATTTTTTATATATAAATTATAATATTTAAAATATACTAGTTAAATTATTAAATTTTAATATTTTAATATTATAAATATTTATTTATAAAATAAATAAGTTTATTATAATTATTCGTTTATAAAAAAAAGTTATATAAAAATAAAAGGCCGGAAATAATTAACCGGTTAAAAGGAATTATATTTTAATAAAGATTTTAAATAAACGTTAAATAGTTAAATAATGTAAAATAAAATATTTAAAATAAATAAATAATTATTTAATGAAATCCTTAATAATAAAGTAATATAACGATAACGTAAAATAATATAAACTAAAATAACTTTAATAATTAAAATTTATAAATTTAAATTTACGAAAGAAATAGGAAAAAAAACGGTGGAATTAAAGTTATTTAATTTAATCCTAATTCGATAATTTTCCTATTAATATCGATAATATAAACTTACGGAAATAAAAATAATTTCCGTTTTAACAAACACCTTAGGGATTATACGTTAAAAGCGCTAACTTAATATAACGTATAAACGTATTATAACGAAATAATAGATTTCGGTAAAAGCAAAAAAAAAAAAAAAAAAAAAAAAAAAAAAAAAAAAAAAAGTAGGAAATATTTATACGGTAAAGGGATATTAGAAAATACTAATTTAAAAAGTTAAAAAAAAGTCGTCTAATAGTAAAATTAAAGACGGATAAAAATAATATTTTTCTGAATATATATATTTAAATAATAACTAATTAAGAAATTTCGTATTTATATTTACTTTACAAGTTAGTTAATATTATATAAAATTAAAAATTTCGTAAATAATATTTTCGAAATAACCGATCTAAATTAAAAAGGCATAATCTTCGAATTAAATTTATTAATATAAAAAATAACTGGAAATAGGGTATTTATTAAATTATGAAAAAGTTCGAAAATTAAATATAAATATCGAAATTAAATAGAGAAAAGGTTATATTAAAATTATTATATAATTAAGTTTTTTTTATTAACTATCCGGAATTATTTTTAATAAGTTTTAATTCCCGTTAATACAAAGTTAAAAATCGAGTTTTTTTATCGTTACCCCTATATTTCTACCTTGTTATTTTTACGCCTAATTATTTTATTATTTGCTTATTAACGTTATATTTCTTAAAACTACCTTTTTAAAAATCCGCGTAAAAAGTTAAAACGTTTAAATAACGTAATATAATTATGTTAATTTAAGAAAGAATTTAAAAAATATGTAAAAAGGTTAATAAATTTCTTTATAAAAAATAACGTTAAATTATTAATCTTTATAAGTTTAATCTTTTTATAAATTTTATCTTTCCGATTATAAGAATGAAAAAATTTAAACGTAATTTTTTCTAGTTACGTTACTTTTTTACTTTTATTTTCCGTTAAGAGGTATGCTTATTATATTAAGATATTTTAAATTTTCCTTTTTTAACCTTTTTTGCTAATACGTAATAAGGAATTAGCGATACCGAAACAAACGGCTTAGTAATAATATTAAAAGGATTTGTATTTATAATACCGTTTGAAAAATTAAAAAGTTTTATTTATATAATACGGCTTTATTATTCCGAAAGGAAAAATTTAAGAACCGTATAAAAAATTAATTAATTACGGTTTTTTATATATAAATAAGTTATTTATAAAAAAGGTTACGTAAAAAAGCAGGTAATATTCCGGAAATTTAACAAGGTAAAAACCGAAAAGGGGTATAAAATAACCCGAAAAATTCCTTTTAATATAGCAATAGTAGGCAAAAAGAACTTTAAACTATAAAGATTTTCGAATAAATTTTATTAACAAAGTTTTAATAAGTTTAAAAGCTAAATCGTCCGTAATTTTAAGCCGTATATAAGTTACGTTATTGCTTATCTTAAACGGACCCTTTTTTTTATTCTTTATTCGTTTAATAACGGATAAATTCCTTTACTACATAATAATAAGTCTATCTTATATAAATCCGTATAAATTATTATTTAATTATAGATAAAAAAAAGGATTTATAACTAAGGTTCGTACAGTACAGCTAAGGGGGAAAACCTTTTTTAACTTCTTTACTTATAGTTTAAAGTCTGACGCTTATAATTAATATAAGTAACTAACCCTATTTATCATACTTTTAAACATATACTTTGCTGTCTTCTCCTTTATTCTCTCTTTTTAATCCTTTTTACCTTAGGCTCTTTACTTCTTCTTTTTATTCCTTTATCTCTTCTTGTTACAACCTAATTAACCTGGTTTAAGAAAACGGTCGGGGGAAGTTGAGTTACGTAACTAAATTACTAAATTACGGAAAATAAACTAATAAATCGGTGGATTAGTTTATTAATAATAATTTAATAAATGTTTAAAAAATATATATGTTTATTATCTCTAGAATTTAAATAATACTAATTTATAATATAATTTAATTATTTAAAATATTTTTAATATTATTAAATGTAATTAAATTGTTTTTATTATTTAAATCCTATAATATTATTATATATATAAACCGTATAACTTAATTTAACAGGTAATTAATTAATTTTATTATTATATATTATAAGTTTTTATTTAATAATATTATTAAATTTTAAGTAATTTCTATTAATATTATATTTATTAATAAATAAATCGAAAAATAACCCGTTTATAAAGTTTTTAAAGATATTATAAGTTCCGATAATAAAAAAACTTAACCTTATTATAAACCGCGTTATTTAATTTTAAAAAAAAGATAATTATATTATTTCTTTTTAAGTTACGTATAAATATCTTTAAAAAAAGGTAAGAAAAAGGGGGAGAAAAAGATTAAAGGAATTTTTTTCCGCAATAATAATTTTTAAACGATTTAAATAATAAATATCAGAAAACCTAGAAAAATTATAAAATTATTTAACCTTAAGTTTTTTAACGCAACTTTTATTAAATTGTAATTATTCTTAATTTAATATCGAAAGTAGTTTAAGCATTTCTCTATTAAGTTTATTATTTTTATAAGTTACAAAAAATTTATAATAAAGTTATTTACCGGCAATACGGTTATTTAATTTACACCCGTATTTTAAAAATACGTTATTTTTCTCTTAGAATAATAAAGTTTAAAGGTTTAAATAATATATAACGACTATAAAAAATTTAAAAACGTTTTAAGAAAAACTTTTAAAATAATAAACGAAAGAATTAAGGTAAAAATCCAAATTAAAAAATTACGGCGGAAAAAACCCGCTTTAACTTATAACAACATATTTATTTAATTAATATCTAAAATCGAATAAAAGCAAAATACGCTTATAACTAAATGTTTTAACGGTTTAAAAAAAGTTTAAAAAAATTATTTTAAAAAGATTAACCTAAAAATTTAGTTAATTATATCGCGATAACGGTTGAAATCGATAATCGATATTACGTTTAAAAATATAATATTTTAAGCTATAATAAATTAACTAACCTAAATATATAATAAACGTTTTACGATATATTAATATATTATACGATACCGACCTAAACCTTATAATAATTAAAATAATTTAATAATAAATACAAACCTTATTTAAATATTTTAATTATAAAAAAACGGATATAAGACTTTTTAATATAAGAAACTAAAAAAGTCCCGTTAAGAAAAATAAAAATTAATACCCGAAAAATATTAAGGAAATAGTAAGGAAAATAATATAAAAATAATTAATATAATTCGATTTTAAATTAGCTAATTAGTAAATTAATTAAAGGAATATAAAAAATAATAAGAATTTATCGATATTTTTCCGCCTTTAATATAATTATAAAAAAGAAATAATATTATTAATAAATATAATAAATAATATAGGAAATAAAAAATAAATACGGTAGCAGAAAGAATAAAACGAAACTTTATACTTAAAAAAGTCGATTAATATAGAAAATTTCATATTATTAACTGTTAATATTTTTAATATTATATTTATAAAAAAAAAATTTATTACTAAGAAAATTTTACGTTTATAAGCAAGATAAAGTGCCATTAAGGTATCTAGCTATGTACATACATACAACCGATCCGTTCATTACATACATGTACACAGGTAGTTCTGCACAAGCGCAACCGGAAAGCACTTCCGAAAAAACCGTACCCCTTAATAGGCCGGATAAAAAAACCGAATACGGGTTATTAACACGATAACTGACGATAAGATACACGACTTAATTGGTTCACAAAAGCCCCAACCAATTGATCTAACGGTCGCCGATACGGTAGCGAAGCCGAAGCTCCAATTAGTCAGCTCCTTTAGGCTGGCGCCACCTAAAAAAACGGTAGCCCAAGCTGGATTTAAATTAGCTGTCTTTTAAAACCAACCGAAACAGGGTGCCCAAACTTATCGCAATTAAAAGAGGAGATTTGCTATTTGCGCAGTGAACCCTTTGCTATTTACGCAGTGACCCATAATTTCCACCTGTCAGCTACCTGCCACAGCGCTGCTACCTGTCATATTAACTATTTGCAATTATAATAACAATTACAGCTTTTAATCCTTTAAATTTTTTTTTTATTTCGCATAATAATAATAATAATAATAATAATAATAATAATAATAATAATAATAATAATAATAATAATAATAATAATAATAATAATAATAATAATAATAATAATAAT
>QJNZ01000082.1:0-144477 GCA_004155055.1 Monosporascus sp. CRB-8-3
GCGAAGCGCGAAGCATCCCCTCTGGGGATAGCGAAGCATCCCTACGGGGTAGGAGTGCAATTTTCTTAATCCTTTATAATTTTTTATTTTAGCTGTCAAATTATAATAGATTATTGTACTTATATGATAATCTTTCCATCAAAATTTGGAGATATCAGGAATCGAACCTGAGACAACAACGTGCAAAGTTGCAGTTTTACCATACTAAACTATACCCCCTAATAATAATAATAAATTATATTTAATCTATTATTAAATTTATAATTTATTAGATAAGGTGGTATCCTATATACTTCTAATTTAAAATTAGATAATCCTAAATACCCTATAACTTTTATAAATCTTTCACATTTAAGGTTTCTAAAGTAACCGTCCATTAATCTTGTAACTAAAGAGACGATCCTATATAATGATACCATTAATTTCATAAATGAACACTGCGCAAACTCCCCTGGAGTACCTATATTTCCTCCTTTAATATATTTACCTTAGAGTTCATGAAATAAGTTTGAGGTATTAGCAATAGTAATTTAAATTTTAAGGGTTTAACTTCAAAAATATCAAACTCTCTTGACGATAATTCAAATTAAGATAAGTGGAGACTATGGATCTTATTAATAATAGAATGGTTAATATTTTTTTTTTATTCGTAAAGCATAGTAAAATATTAAAAAAAAAAGCTATCTACCTAATAAAAAGGATTAGAATCATCTTTCTTTTTGTAATAGACACTAGATCAACATTTAGAACTATTATTCTTATTTATATAATGAAATAGTGTTTTCTTCATAATCCTATTTGTGCGAAGCGCGAAGCGCGAAGCGCGAAGCGCCCCCCTACACTTAACTATCTAATATCTCGCTATTTACTTCAGATAATCTTTCCCTTATTACCAAGGATATAACTAGAACGAATATACATATCAATTATTCATTCAATTCTTTAAATTAAAAAGACAATAAAGGTTGAAAAATTAGTACGAACCTTGTTTTTATTCCTTGGGTTGAAAATCTAACTATCTATATCATATTAATTCTATTCTTTTCATTATAAGACTAAGTAAGATTTACACTTGCCATATAGTTGACCTATATTAATATAGTTTAATCTATCCCCTAATTTTTGTCTATTAAGAATTATAAAAACTAATTTAATTTAGATATACCTCAGTCATGAGGTAGAGATTAACCTTACTATATATAGTAGTGATACCCTTATTATCCTTCTCTCATCACTATGTTCGATGATAGGAATAAAGCTATCCGAGAGACGACTTGAACGTCCACGATTATTCATCAACACTCTTTTCTCTCGAGGTAAAAATTTAATCTCCGGGTGGCTTAGTGCCTAGAGCTGGTACTAAAAATGTTAGGATAATTAAACTCCTACAAAACCATAGGCGTTCTCTCCTTACAGTTGAGATTTGAATGTTCATCAAAAAAAAAAGAAGGCTTTATCCCCTTGATTCATTATAGTCTAAAAGCCTACAAATATTTTTGGCGGAGGCATTCTACTCTCATAATTAAGGTATATTCAGTGAGGTAACAAGACAGATTTCTCTCTCCTACATTTTTGAGAGCTTGAAAATTTGAAAAATATCTTTTTAAAGCCTTTATCAATATGTAATGACTATACCCTTTATTTATTCTTTTGTTTAATATTCTTTCTATCATAACTCATAATTTTCCTCTATTAGTTTTCGAAAATGTACAAACATCTAATGACATATGATTTAGCATGGAAGAAGTTTATATTAATAAACATGATTTTCCTTATAATTTATCTAATATAAATTACATTAGTTTATTTACAAATATAGAGCTTCGCGCCGATAATGTCAATAAAACAGTAGAAGTTAACCTGCTTATAAATGAAAAAGAATTATTACCTACTATTTTAGAAGAAGACTACGATTTAATAGAACTTAGTCATAAACAATCAGGTGATTTTATAGAATGAGAAGAAGATACAAACTATGAATCAGATATTCCTAGTACAATTTCTAAAACTTCAACAGACTGAATGGAAGAAGATTCGGATTATAATTTAAGAGAGCTTTTTGTAGCTAGCGCAGAGGATTACTTAGATAAGTATAAAACCACAGATTCTGCAACTCTATTTATATTTACAGAATCAAACAAATCAGATTCTACTTCTCAAACAGGTAGCTTGTCCTCTACATTGGATTCTTCCACTAAAACAGGTAACTTGTCCTCTACATTGGATTCTTCCACTAAAACTGAATTTTTATCAACAGATAAGTATATAGAAAAAATTATGGATAATCTAACAAAGGCAAATAAAGCTGTAGATAGATTAACAGAATCTAAAAATACTTTGAAAATATCAGCAGATTTAGAGCAATTAAAAGAGGATAAAACTTATAAAGTAGTTCAAAATACTAATAAAGTAGATAACTCTACACAAACAGAACCTTTTAGTTTAACCTCTCATAAAAAAACTATAAAAGCATTAAGAGAATCCATGGATGGACTTGAAAAAACATTACATAAAGAGTAAAGTTCACACAGTATCCCTTCCTTAAGGTGGTGGTTAACAGAGTATTAAGATAGGAAAAGAAGGAATATGTGATGGATATATTAAGGGAAATAAAGGATCTATGAAGGATATAAAGATATGAAGGATAATAAAGAATATGCTGGGATATATGAGCCGATATAAAGGAATGAAGGATCTATGAAGGATATGCAGGATAATAAAGAATATGAAGGAATATATGAAGGGATATGAAGAATGAAGGAATGAAGAATCTATGATAGGAAATAAAGGCAAATATAAAGGGATACCTAACAATTTGTGACCTGATTGTCTGTCTGTTAATAGATAGGGAAGGATTTTTATCAAAAATTTTCTTTTTTATCTTCTTTGTTCTTACGACGGGCAACGCCTTCATAAAAAAAAATAAAAAATAAAGTTTTATTATCTCAGTAAATTTTAGTTATGCTTGGTTTCCTTTAGTTGCAATACTTATAATTTTTTTTATACCTTTATTATCTAAGTGTTTACCTTTTGTTATCATAATATATACTTTTCTAAATTTAAGATAATCTTTATATTTATCTGCAAAAAGATTAAATCTATCAAAATAATCAATTAGACTAGCTGCTGTTTTAAAACCTGAACTTTTATAACATCATACCCCTGAGCTATATTGAGACAGATTACCCATTTTTAAAACGTCGTATAAAAGTTTTAAAGGTAAAACATCGTTTTGTTTTAGAGAATATTCTAATCTTACACTATACCCTAGAAGGTACCAGAGGTACAACTAGGGGGTGGTAGAGACACACCTTCCCCCCTATTTATCTGTCTATTAATAGATAGGAAAGACGAAAACAAAAAATTGTCTTCTTAGGGTCTTTACTATCTATTTGTCCTTACGACGTGCAACGCTATTTCTTTGGTTTTATTTCCCTTACATTTATTAGTACTATCTTCTATTTTATATAAGTTTTATTCCTGTCAATTAGCTAGTTTTCTTCATTAACGTTATGAAGATTAATTCTTATCTAGTGTTCTAGTATTATGCTTTTCTTTTATCTTTATTTATTTGTCATGTTTAATTATCTTAAGTTTTTGTTTGCTAGAATTTTTAATAAACGGAATTTTGTTAAGATTCTTATTATATTTTTCTTTGGTCTTTCCTCGAGAATTTTTATTAATTCTTATTTTAATATTAATGTTTTTGCCGATTGTTTTAGTTTTATTTCTATGTTATATTATTTATTTATGGCTTCTTTCGTTGTCGTTATTAATATAATTGTTGATAGTTTTGATCTTTTTATTTTTCCTTCTTTTGCTGTTTTTCCTTCTGTTACTGAACTATTTTATTCTTTTTATAATTTATTTAAAATTAATTTTACAAGGCTTAGTTTCAAATTTAGGTATTTTAAACCTTCTTTTATTAGTAAATTTTTTATCGAAAAAATAAAAATAAACTTTTTTAAACTTTATTCTTTAAATTCTCAGATTAATAGATCTGAGAAGGATAGATCATTATTTGGAGTTGATTATGAATTATTAAAAAGTAATTCAGATTCTAAATTCAATTTTGTTAGTAGATGTAAACGTAAAACTTATTGAATTTTTATTGAAAGTAATAGTGGAAAGTTTGTCTCTTATGAAGAATTTAAAAAGAGTTGAGATCCTTCAACTAAGTTTTTTAAAGACCTTGAAAATAAAATTAAGTTTAAAATTAAAGATGATTTGCATAAATTGAAAGTTCAAAGAGCTACTTTAAGATGATTCTTAAATAGGAGAAAACCTTAATTTTTTATCTTTTTTATAAAAAAAAAGTATTGTGCTGCTTCTAATTATATTATTAAATAAATGAAAACAACTGCTTTATGAAGTCCAAAAAGATCTGAGATTAAATTTTTTTATTTTGATGTTCACTTTAGTAATTTAGAGTATTTTAGTAAATTAATTCTTAATAATCTAGAATTAGGATACACATATTCTATTTTACTTAGAGTTGAATATAATGAAGGTAAGTATGCTATGCTGGGTCCACAAATGGGTTTTAAACTAGATACTTCTAGTTATTTATCGTCTATTAAAATTTTGTATGAGAGTATTATATCTAGACTTGAAAATTTTTGTGAATATGGGTCTATTTCGAACACATATACTGTAGAGTCTGTAGATTCTTTACAAATTTTATTTGTTAAAGTTAATATTATGCCAAAATTATTGGTACAAAATATAGATAATCTTAATTTGCGTAATAAAGGTATTAATGTTAAAGATGTTAAACAAAAATATAAATCTAGATTCTTACCTTTAACAACTAATACTAATTATTATGGTAAATTGATTTCAGGTGATTTATGTACTCATTATATTAATAAAATAAATGAACAAAGAGCTTTGTTATTAAAATCTCCTATTGATTTTAATGATTTTGATTCTATGTTTGTTTATAATAATTATATTATTTTAAATAAAACTCTTCAAAGTAATGTTATTAAGAGAGATATATATAAAGTAGATTCAGGTATTTTTGAGGCTACTTTTATTGATACTATATTAGATGAAAATAAATTTAGTAGACAATATAATAATGTTGTTTTTACTATATATAATAATACTATTAGTGACATTACTATTTCAAAGGAATTATCGATTGTTAAACATGATCATACTAAATCTTATTATAAAAAAGATGTTCTTGTTTCTAATCCTTTTATAGGTGTTTTTGATTTAGAAGCTTTTAAATCTGAAGATGGTTTTGCTAAACCTTATGCAGTAGGTTATTGTATTTTAAATGAAGATCCTGTTATTTTTTATTTAGATGATAAAAAGGATGATATTCTTTTAAAATGTTTGGATTCAATGTTAATACCTAAATATGATAATTATATATTTTATATTCATAATTTAAATTATGATGGAAAATTTATTATTAATAAAATAAAAAATGTTAATATGACTAAAGGTTTTGATTATTATAAAATGAATGTTTTTTTCAGAGATAGCTCTATTCTTAAATTAGAAGTTAGTGTTTCTAGAGAACTAAAAGCTAGAAAACAAAAAGACAAAGAAGGAAAAGATGTTATAGGTGCTAGAAGAAAACCTAAAGATATTAAAATTACTTTCATTGATTCATCTAATTTACTAAAAGGTAAATTACAGTCTTTATGTAAATCATTTGGGTTAGAGATAGTAAAAGGTTACTTCCCTCATAATTTTGTTAGTCCTGATAATTTGCATTATATTGGTAATACTCCTAATTTAAAGTATTGAGTAGATACACCTTTTGATGAATATAATAAATTAGTTAAATCTGATTGAAATTTAAAAGAGGAATGTTTATTTTATTTAAAGAAAGATTTAATTTCATTATTAGAAATTATGAACTTATTTAATAAATATGTTACTCGTAAATTTGATGTACAAATGACTGATTCTTTAACTATTAGTAGATTATCTTTAAATATATATTTGAAACATTCTTTAAAAGATTCTAAAATACCCTTAATAAAAGGTAACCTTTATAAAGATTTAAAACAAGCATATTATGGAGGGGTTACGGAGGTTTATAAACCTTATGGAACTAATCTATTTTATTATGATGTAAATTCTTTATATCCTTTTGTTGCTTTAAATCCTATGTGTGGAAATAAATATAGTTATATAGAATCTTTAGATAATAAAGGATTAGATTTAAATAATTTATTTGGTTTCTTTTATTGTGAAATAGAATGTCATAATAATTATTTAGGTTTATTACCTGTTCGTAGATTAGAAGGATTAGTATTGCCTAATGGTAAATGATCAGGTTGATATTTTAGTGAAGAATTGAAATTTGCTGTGGAAAATGGTTATAATATTAAAGTAATTAAAGGTTATAATTTTAATAAAGAATTTAATGTTTTTGATAGTTATGTTAAGACTTTATATGAGATTAAATCTACTACAAATAATACTGTAGAAAAATCAGTTGCTAAAAGTTTATTGAATAATTTATTAGGAAGATTTGGTTTAAATATCTATAAACCTGTAACGGAGATTGTAGGTAAAGATGAATTAGATCTTCTATTAACTACTAGAGAATGTAATTCTTTTAAGAAAATTACTGATAATGATTATTTAATAAGTTATTATCCTAGAGTTTCTAAATTAATATGTGAAACACACGGTTATGATTATCAAAAAGTTTTAGAAGAATTTGGAACTAAATATAATAAAGATTTAGAGTTTAAAGATGTTTCTTTGGTTATATCATCAGCTATTACTTCATATGCTAGAATTTATATGTCTAAAATTAAATTAGATATTTTAAATAGAGGTGTCTCGACCAAAGCTATACTCCATATTTACTTGTCATCTATAGATAGAGAGTTGGGATTATTTTATCTATCTCTTTTATCTTTTATTCCAACCTTTCCTGAGATTTCTTTAAATCCATCAGTAAATAAAGGTAATTTAAAGTGTAAATCCCTCCTCTATCTTATATCCTTTCTTCACATATCCTTCATATACCTTTATTTCTTTTATATTATTAATTATCATTCATATCCTATCATATATCCCTTCATTTCTCGTTTATTATTCTTTCATGGATTATTCATTTCCTTAATATATTGCCTCATGTATTCCTTCTTTCCTTCATTTATTTATAGATAGAGATATCAAGCATAAGCTTATCCTATTTAACTATTTATCTATGGAGATAAACCTTCTCCATTAAATAGGTATAATATCTTCTAAGAATAGCTATTATGTGATATATTGAAATTATAGTCAATATAATAATATTCCATATTAGCTATATTAACATTAAATATTCTTAACCTCTTATTAATAGGTAAATAAATAAGGTTGTAGAGAGTAACATAGTATCCCTGCTCAAAAGTAAGCCGTTTGGAGGGCCTTTTAGACCTCACGTTAAAGATAGTGTGGTTGGTTAGCCTAATCTTCTGTATAAGTTTAATTACACCAAGCAAAATAAACTTTAATACGTGAGAATTAGGTATAAGTATGCTTACACCTAAATATTTATATCATTACTTATGTAATAATTACTATTACTTATGTAATAATTACTATTACTTTTGTAAGAATTATCATGACTTTGTTTCCTTATCCTGTAGGATTAGTAGACTAGTGTTTGTATAAGTTTTATTATCCACAAATTTGCTGATTGTATTTATTATTCGGTCATCATTAGCTGTTATTTAACCTGAGTTTATTGTAGTGATAGAGGTATCTCGGATAAGATAAATTTGAAAAATGATTGGTCTACTATAGATGGGAAAGACGATAAAATAATCTATCTCCCATCTTATTTCCTTATATTCATACATTGCAGGAATATAGCCTGCACTATATCTTATTTATTAACCATGATTTATTCAATTTATTAGATTAAATAATATATTAGTAAATCAGGCATTAATGCAAAGTCTTACTAATTCGGACAAGTTTTTTACCATTTAGGTGATTATTTTATTATCTATTAGTATGAATTTAATAAGACTAATAAATAGAGGTGTCTGGGATAAGATATAATCCATATTTGCTTGTCTTTTATGGTGAGAAAATCTCTCACATCTTATATCGCATTCATTTACCTTAATATATTCCAGGTCAGTCCCATCTATATCTCATTTATTTGCTGTGATTTATTATTCCTTTTATTAGATTATCTTTTATTCCCACCCAGTTTTCCCATCATTCCTTCATTTCTTTATATTGCTTCATAACGCCATCTTTCATATCTTTATATATCACATCATATATCCCTTCATATCATTCATTGATCCTTCATATTCTTTGATTATTTATCTTCACAATTTACCATTATAGCTCCATTATTTATTTTAATATCTGTTCTATACCTTTATAAACATACGGGATGCTATGTTGGGTCAGACAAGTTATAATTCTATAACTAGGCGTCTATACGGAAGTTTAATTTCGGCTTCTATCAGGTGGCCTATAGTATCTGCCAGAGTGGTGAATTAGTTGTCAAGTGGTTACGACATGGCTCTTTCAATGCCAATTATCACGGGTTCAAATCCCGTCTAGTACACCAGTGGTTGGAAACCCACAAAGTTTGCTTGTCTAATTTACCCCTATCGCGGGTTGGATACCCTTCACCAAATCCCGGCTTAGTCAGAGAGCAGCGGAATGCTTTGCAAAGGGGGGAGCCACTTGGGGTCACTGAATAATCGGGAGCCCGTTTTCCTCCTAATAAATTAAGGCGAGGGTAAATGGCGTCTCGAATATTATATACCTTTCATAGATTCAACCGGTCGTCACTCTCTTCTAAATAAATGAAAATCATGAACAAATTTTATATACATAAATTATGTACGCAGGCTAGCCCTTGCTCTTTAGGTTTTAATGTTCCAATAATTAAACGTTTTTATTCTACTTCACTTTCTCAATTATGTATTAATTCTACTCCAGATAATATTGTTTTTGATAACAATCGAGCTGTATTATTTTTACCATCATTAAAACCTTTTTCGAATTTGATAGATAATAGTAATGACCTTGGGGATTTAACTATTGATAAAAATAATAAAAAAGAATTATTTTTACTGTTAGAAGATTTTAAAGATTATCACTATTCTTTTAGTAAAGTTATTAATAACTTAAAATCTGGTTACTATAAATTTGAATTTTATTTCTATATTCTGGATACATTAAATATCCATAACGGTATTATGGAGGTATATACTTATGATTTTGTTAATAAAAATTGTTTAAATAAACATTTTGGAAATTTTGGTTATACTAATTTCGCTATTATTATTGAATATTTAAATACCAAGGATAAAGAAAATATTATTAATACTTTTAGTGAAATAAACTTTCTTATCACAGAACGTCTTAGAGAATTACTAAAAAATGAAAAACACAAAGCTATAATAAATCTGAATAAAGATACTTTACTTGTTATAACTAAATCTAGTAAAGAGGAATATGAAAGTGATGATATTAAAAATAATGATTATATTATACCAGGTTTTAATGTAAGTGGAACTAAACTTTTTTATAATACTAATTATCTGAAAGGAAATGCTTGGATTTATTCTATGAACGGAATGAATGTAAGCAGAATATATTTTAACTTATTTAAGTCTAATAATAATCGTTTTAATGTTCAAAATTTTTCTACTACATGTAAATTAAATGTATCTAAAAATCCATTAGAATTAGAAGATGGAGAATTTGATTATATTAGAAATGTTAAAATGAATGAACATTTAAGATGGAAGAAAGGACAAAAACAAAGTAAAAAATTAGGTGTTATTGGATATGAAGGATATACAAAACTAAATTACGATTATGTAAATATGGCATATGAAAGATTAAATAATAGTTCTTTAGAAAAATTTTCCCCTCGTAGTATCGAAAATTATAAGGATAAATATAATTATATTATTCAGAAAATTTATCTAGGTATAATTAATGAGGTAAATATTAATAGTGAAAATTTAGATAAGATATTAAAAAGATTTAATCCCTTAAATAGTTATAGTATAGCATTTATAGTTTATCATACACCAACAGCAAGTTTCTATACAATAGGTAAACATTATCTTGTGAATAATACTACTAATGCTTATGAATTAATGAATAATGTATACAACCAGTTTGAAAATTTATCTGTTAGATATAGTTTTTTAGCTAGTGATAGTTTGATGATTAAATATTGACCCTTAAATATAAAAGTTAAAGATCCTGATTTTAGTAAAAGTAAAATAGGTGATACACAGTTAACTGAAATAAAAAATAATCAACCTAGTGTTAAAAATAAATATTTTAGTAATAGTTTCGTACCTTTAACTATGGATTTTCATATTTACTATGGAATATTAATTAATAAGAAAGGTAATACTTTTGAATTTATTCTAAATGAACGTATAATTAAAGTTGATGTTATTAGTTTAATGGTAGTACATAAGATAACTGTTTATGATCTGGATAGTAGAAAGATAAGTGAAATATTGGACTATTCTTATGGTTGTGGATTTATTAGGGCTGTTGGGTGATTTCAACCAAAGAATAGTGAGATAGACTACGATGGTATTTCTAAAGATTCTACGCTTTTATATATAAAAGATTTTAAGGTTGAAAATTTAGAATATAGAATTAAAACCAAATCATTAACGACTATGTCAAAGGAATATATAAGTAAAAAGAAAATTATAGCTTTAGACATAGAAAGTTATAAGAATGAAAAAAACATAATGATACCTTATGCTTGTTCTTTTTATGACGGAAGGAAAACTAATATTTATTATCTAACTGATTTTAAAGATTGACATGAAATGATTGAAAAAATGATTGATGATCTTATGGTATTAAAATATAAAGGTTATACAGTGTATGCTCATAATTTCAATAAGTTTGATAGTGCTTTCTTATTTAGAATAATAAAAAATAAATATAAAATTAGTAACCTACTACCTCGTGATACTGGGTTGTTATCTTTTAACGTAAAACATAAAGTTAATAATAAAACTATAATACTAAGATTTAGTGACTCTATAGCTTTACTTCCTTTCCCACTTGCATCTTTGGGTGAATCATTTAAGGTTGATGTAAAAAAAGATGTTTTCCCTTCTTTTGCTATTTTTCCTTCTATTACTGAACTTTTTTTTTTCGTTCTTATAATTTATTTATTTCATGCATGCGCAAGCTACCAAGCTACAATTTTTCTTCTTTCAAATTAGAGTTTTTTAAACCTTCTTTTATTAGTAAAGTTTGGCTCGAAAAACTAAAGTTAAAGTTTTTTAAACTTTATTCTAATTCGATTAGTTTTTAACTCTCTTTATTTTACCACTTTTAGAAAAAGATGAATCGAACATCTACCTTTATTAATACCTTCTTTTAATTCAAATATTAGATCTAATCCTTCCTGAGTAAGATGGCTTTTTTACTCGGATTAGTCTGCAGATTTTCTAACTATAGTATACCCTTTACATGGTTTATTATTTGTTATACACCTACGAATATAAGACTCATCTACACCCAAGTATTTACCTGCTGATACTGCAGAAGGAAATTCAAGAGTTTCTGATGTATCATTATTCGTTATTAATACTGTTTTAGCATTTTTACTATTAAAAGATAATTTTTGTATAGTGTCTTGAGAAAGTTTCTTACCTATATTAGCCCTACGAATTAGTTCTTTAGAAGCTTCCGTATGCTTAACCTTCAATATAGTACCATCCTTTACACCTACAGCTTCTTTATACACTTCACTATTCAGAATCTCCTCTTCAATAGTATAAGATTTATAAATAAGGTATCCTTTACCTATATAAAATTTATTTAATTTTATAGATTTAGCTATAAAACTCTGATGTATACCTATATATTCAGCTGCTTTTCTAATTGATACAAAAGATATTCTATCTTTTGTATCAAGATTTTTCACAATAGTATTATCTCCCTTGGCAAGTGCTATAGCGATTTTTAATCTTGTTTCCTTAGATACAGTGCTATTTAATTTGTTTATACTCATAAGCTCCTTGGTAGCCTCACTATGCTTAAATCCTGTCAAAGATCCCGCTTTTTTTTAAATATTATATTCAGGATTAAGTATATCAAGATAATATTGCTCTCTTTCAATAAGTATCTCTAATTCACAGTATTCTAAAATTTATAACCTAAATTTAGAATAACCATTCTTAATCAAAGATCTGTATATATTACTACTATTTTTTTTAATTTGATTTTCTAGATAGACTATATTAAAATATTGTCTAAGTCTAGCTGAGAGATTTTTAGATGAACCTACATAAGACTTACCTGTAAGAATATTAACTCATCTATATACACCAACTTTGCCTTTATTATCCTTTAAAATAGTGAATTTATATGTATCCGCGCTTAAATAGGAACGAACTGGAACAATTGGTAAATTGTCTTTATTAGTAGCATTAGAATAATAAAAACGGGAACGGTTCAACCCTAATAAAGTCGTAAATACCATATTTTGCTGATTTGGAAAGTAAGGAACAATAATAGTACTGTTATTTTTTGATTCAATTAAGAATATCATTTTTTATATTTGGTTATTTAAAGTTAAAAACATATAATTTTAACTTATTAATTATAAATAGCCTCGCGCACACCAGCAAGGGGTGTGCTAGGCAGCGGTGCTGGTAATGGCTGAAATAGTAAGAGTAATTTTCAAAAATCATCCTTTTCATTTAGTATCTTACTCACCTGGCGAAGCCCTCTCTACATTATAAATACAAAACGCTTATTTAAGGCGCAAGCTCTAAAAAATAAATACTTATTAAACAGTACTCTTTGGTGTAAAATAGCGAAGCAGCAAAGCGAGATATTGAAAATCCACTATCTGATACATTTATTTAATACCTAGAAAACTGGGATTTATAATTTGATTTGATTGTGTTTAAAGATTCTGTTAAGAATCCTACCTAAGGGGTGACTTGAACACCCATGAGTTGTCTCAGAATATTTTAAGGAAAAAAAGCAAAATTCTAATGCTTATGCGCAGCATTATGCATAAGCTTGCGCAGACAAAATAAGAAAAATGTAATATTTCTCCTACCCGTAGGGGTACAGACCTCTCCTAGCGAAGCAGCGAAGCACTCATTTGAATGGTTGTTTTCCTTAAAATGCTACACTATATAAAGTAAAATAAAAGAATAACAATAAAAACCAAATCTATACATCCTTGGATTTTAAAGTTATAGTGTAACCCTTACATGGCCTATTATTTTTTAAACATTTACGGAAATAAGAATCATCTACTCCTAATTTTTTAACTGCAGCAGTAATTGAAGTAAACTCGTATGTTTCAAGAGTTTCATTATTTACCACTAATACTTGTTTAGCATTCTTACTATTTAATGCTAACTTTTCCTTCATTTCTGGAGATAATCTCTTACCTAAGTTGGCATTTCGTATTAACTCACGGGAGATTTCAGTGTGCTTAGTGTATTCACTGCTACCTTTAGCTATAGCTGAAAGATAACCTTCACTTTTTAAAATATCTTCCAGAATAGAATTAGAGCTATATACGAAGAACCCTCTTCCTAAGTAAAAGTTATTTTTTCTTAACTGTTTAGCTACGTGACTTGGTTGAACTCCTATAAAATTGGCGGCTTGTCTAATAGAGACAAAAGATTGGATTTCTCCGTCCTCCTTTCTCACTAGAATTCTTACACCCTTAGATAGGGTTTCAGAAATTTTCAACCTAATTTCTTATGAAACTATAGAATTTTTATTAGTTTCACTTATTAGTCTTTTAGTAGCTTCACTATGTTTAAACCCCTTTAATGAACCTGCAGTTTTTAAAATATTATACTCAGGTTTAAGTGTATCGAGATAGTATTGCTCTCTTTCAATTACCATATCTAAGTGACAATACTCTAAGATCTCTAATCTAAACATAGAGTAACCGTTCTTGATTAAAGATCTATATATCTTGCTATTATTCTTCTTAACTTCACCCTCTATAAAACTAATTGTATAATATTGTCTTAATCTTCCTGCCAGATCTCGAGCTGAACCAATATAAGAGTTACCTGTTGCTATATTAACTCATCTATATACTCCGGCTTTACCCTTATTACCTTCTAATATATCAAATTTTTGAATATCAGCATTTAAATAAACAACAACGGGGACTATCTGAGTATTAAATTCTTCTTCGGCTTTTTCTATATCTATTTCAACATCTAAATCTTTGGTTGGAACTGTTGAATAATTTCTCGCTTTAATAATATTCGTATTAATTTCTAAACTATATTTTCTAGGTAAAAACCCAATTGATTGCGAAAACTGAGATGGAAATCAGTTTTTCATGTAACGGCTGAATTGAAACCTAAATCATTTTAAACCATAGATTTTTAAGAAATACATTTTTAAATCTAGGAAATAAACTAAATAAACTAAATAATTAAGCAAAATAATAATGATAATTCTAAATAATATACATATCTCGTCTCAATTTGACGGCATTCAAAAATAATCTGATGTTTGTTTTAATAACTTCATTTAGAATAGCAAAGATTCGCACCTTGAATTTAATTATTTAAATGATAAAAATGAATTAAATTGCAACTTTTACCTATTCTTTAAAATACTTAAGTACTTAAATAAGAACTTCTTATACTATATTATATATAACTACTGTAGGGCAAGAACTATACCTGAGGAGTGACTTGAACACTCACGAGATAAACTCAGAATAACTTAACTATCCACTGTCTGCCAATTCCAGCACTCAGGTTGTATCTATGTTTATATTATAATACGCCTAAATAAACGAATATTTAGGTAGCTAGATATATCAAAATTTGGAGTATATCACTAATAATTTTTACTAAAAATTATGTAACATAAGGATTAATCTATCATTTTACTTATATAAAAATATATAACTAGGGAGGGGCGTATTCCCTGTATACCAATTCCAGCACTTAGGTTATATTATATTACTATAAACTTTTAGTAAATAATTACATTACCCAAAATATATAAGGATAATAAACACCTTAAACAACAATCAAAATTTTCTTATGAATAACCGCAAATATAATATAATACCATCTAAGTTTCTCATACCCCTACCTCCTACCCTTGTTGCCGAACCGTACCGCAGTCTACCTATTCCAGCACTCGGATTTTTATATTTCATTATCCAACGTAGTGATAATGAAAGATTAAGGCTAAAGTGACTTGAACACTTATCAAAGCTGTCATGAGCAGCTCACTTTACCAATTAAGTTATAGCCTCTTAAAATGTCTTAAAAGCGATCCTAATCTAAAATTATTTATTAACGAACTTACAAGGCATATCAGACAGTAAGATTATTAAGTACACTTAATATACTTAATAATCATTAGAGTCAGAAAATGACTTGCGTTTACACAATGATATCTATTCATTCTGAAAAAATATCTATCTCCTCCCTAATTTTCCTGTATGCGGACAAAGGATTTGCACCCTTATCATTTGATCATGAGTCAAATATGTTACTATTACACTAATCCGCATAAAATATAATTTTTTTTAATAAAAATTATATTTAATTTAAGATTAAAGCATTTTCAATGCTTTATTATTTACCTCTTGAATAACCAAACCAAACCAAACTAAACCAAACCAAACCTTATTATTATTAGATATCACAAAGTCATAAAACTGTAAACCTAATCACTAATAAATTTTTGTAAAATATAATGAATAAAAAAAAAAAATAATTAGCTATAGTAAGTATAATAAGCAATAATAACAATAATAATAATAATACAGGAAGGATTAAGATATGAGAATAAAAACCAATTAAAAGGACAGGAAGAATGAAAATGTTAAAATAAAAACCACTACTAAAGGATTATAATAATATATAATCCATCATGAAATCATCTAGTGAAGACTGGATTTTCAAAACTATTAGTAAATAACTCAATAAAAATATTACCAAACTTTAATAAATATACATTATCAATAGAATAATGGTCTTTAAATTTTTGAAAGTTATAAAACTCATTTTTAAAATGTTTTTTATATATTTGATAGATAATATATCTAGCTATCATAATAGCTAAATTATTTTCTCCCTTTTTATTATAATAATTTAAAATTAAAGTATATGTTGTTAAAACATATGCATCATTAAAAATAAATTCATGTAGAAATTTAATAGATTTTTTTAAATTCTAGTAACGTTTAATTCCAGTTAAATTCAAACCTGGTGTATTATATTTTAGATTTATAAGGCTATCTCTTCCTTCATATCCCTCTTTACTAGATTTAGTTATAACAACTAGAGTGTCTTTATTAAAATTTATTGCACTTTTGTTTTCTAGTATTACTCTAAGCCGTTCAGTCATTAATATAATTATCATCACGCAATTTTCTCTTCTATTCTTTTCACTAAAATATTCCAAGAAGAAAGAAAAATTAGAATAACCAAAATTACCCATGACTTGATTTAAACACTTTTTATTAAAAAAAATCATAAGTATAAACCACTGTAACAGTATTATGAACATTTAATTCATCCTCAAGATAAAAATAAAATTCTATTATATAATACCCGTCTTCTAAGTTCTTCATTACTTTATTTAAAGAAGATGTAAAATCGTTAAATAACGAGAAATTAAACAATCTTCCAGAATTATCTGGAATAAAATCCCCTTCTTTTGTAGTATTTTCTATAAAGTGTAAAAAAGGTTTCAAAGGAGGTAAAAATAAAACAGATTTACCTGAGGGTGAGTTTTCTGGTGTAAAGACAATATTATCTGGTGTCGAATTAATAACCAATTGAGAAGGAAGTGAAGTCGAATAAAAACGTGGTGCTATCGGTAACATAAAGGATACAGGACTAGAAAGATATCAGTCAACAAAACCGTATCCCTCCGGGATTAGCCCTCCGGGATTAGCCCTCCGGGATTAGCCCTCCGGGATTAGCCCTCCGGGATTAGATAAAAGGTAAAAAGTCTGCTACTAAATTGTGTAGCATAAATATTAATAGAATTAAATTTTTTCATTTTCATCTTAAATTAAACAAAATTTTTATTACTCCGTACTCCGCGCAAAAATATTCGCAGGCACAAATAAACGAAAATAAAAATTATTAAATGAAGATTGTCATAACTATAAAATAAGGTAACAACCGTTGTATGATTATAAATTTTGAGCAAGACAGGAAATAAAGGTGCTTCACTTTCCAAAAAGATAACATGTATCATATACCTTTGTTAAAGCATAGTGAGCTAGCAACTATATTCATTGATAAAACCAATATCATCCAATGGAAGAGCTTTTAGCTACGTCAGCTATAACAGGAAAAATAAAGCAATTAATAAGTAAATAGGTTAAAATCAAACTATTTAACAACATCATAATAAAAATTATATGATAAAATTATGAAAAATAATAAACATAAATTAGTTTGTAATAAATATGAACAAGATATAAAAGTAGGAGGCGCAAGCACCTATTTTATATTAATTATTTTTTATTCATATTTAACACCTACAGAAAGTGATTAACAGGCTCCAATTATAGTTTTCTAATAACCTTATCTCAAAACTAGATAAAATACAGGGTGCAAACATAATAAAAACACAGATCCAGAGCTTCCTTCATCCCTAATTAAGATTTAGCTTAGTTTTAGCTTCTTTGTTAATTTTTACTAATTACACCAATCCACATTAAATTATAATTTTTTTTAATTAAAGTATAATTTAACCTACACATATATCGGAGGCGATTAAATTGAAATGCTTTATTTATCTCTTGATTAATCTATTCTGATTCATATTATATTACATTAAACAAAATGACTAAAGATTATTCATAAAACAAGAGCTTGCTGTAATTTTTTTTTTATTTATATCCTTTTTAGTATTTACTTTTAGTAGGTGGAGCTTATTAATAGTAAAATCCGGAAAGATACGGAGGTTTATTATCCTCCGTATTAGGAATAGACGATTATTTAAAGGTGAACGGCGTGCTGTAGTTTCTAGGTCTAACCTAAGATATTAATTATTATTCACTCTTCTAAGATATACTATTAAACCTTCAAATTGAGTTTCTTTTTTTAACCTCAAACGAATTGCAGTTTCAGATATATTAAAAAATCTGCACAATTTGTTTGAGTTTTAAAGGTTTTTAAAATATTACCACTAGACACTTCTACTAATTGAACTGCTTTTGCTAGAGTATCTAATTTAAATCTATTTAAAGAAATAATTCAAGCCTTTCCTTTTTTAGACACGTAGTTTGATGGTTCACTCAATAATTTATTGATCTCTGCTTTAAGGAGAGTTCTATCAATTCTCGGTGCATTTGAATTAGATAAACGATATTTATTCATTTGACATGCAATACGCTTTATTAAAGCTTGACCCTCGGGTAAATAATGAACCCCATTTTTACGTAACTTGATAATATCTTTTCAATCCTGATAGTCTAATGCTTTTTTGGTATGTCAAGTTAATCTGTCAAACAAGGGAATGATGGCAGACTCTATGAATTTTAAGTTTTTTACAACTAAATTTAAAAACCCAGGTTTACCAGGGTAAATATTTACTGTCTTTTTATCGACTGTTTCTAATGCGGAGCATAAGCCAAAGGCGGTGGATTGCTGAATAACTATTGAGTCTAAAAAGTCCTTTATAGCATACATTAAAACTTCGTTGTCTTTTTGGCCTAAAGAAAATGTAAACATTTCTTTCGAAATAGAATAGTGAAAGCTTCCATCACCCTCGGTAAAACCAAGCAATCAACCTTCCGTAACTAAAACTTGGTGACTATTAGGCATACCAAAATCAGCTCTGAGTTTATTCATATTGCCCTTTATACTATCAATAATAGGTTTCACTGCGTCACGGTCTTCCCGATTATTTTCCACATAAATTGTAAAAGCTTGTTTGAAAGCTAAGAAATTAAGATGTTTTGTAGTATTTAAGTTGTATTTCGAAAAAATTGCCAAAAGAATTCCGATTTCTTTTCGCGAACTAATATTAAGAGTAGCCATGTTATGCTTTTTATACGTATTTACCCTACCAATTTGTAAAGTATTTTTTATATACTCCAATGGTGCAACATCGTCAATATGTAGAACAATACTAAAATTAAAGCTGTAATTCGAACGAGAAGGATTTGAAATAAAAAAGCAACCCTCAGCATCGGTGAAACCCCGAAATCATTCGATGAAATCTAGCGATAAGGTTAGTTGTTCCCCATTAGGTAATTCAATTGTAGTAAATTCTGGATCTTTATGATCTTTAATTAAGCCAACATTAGGTTGGAATTTAGAACTTACCTTCGCATCAGAGATAGAAGAGTATGACCTGAAGTTTAATAATCATACCGCCGAAAAAAAAAAGGGTGATAATGGAATTAATGAAGGATGAACAGCATTAAATAAATTATTAAACTTAAAGCGTAAAACACGTTTATTTATAACCTCACTTTTAAATTGAATAGTAATTGCTTCTGTAAATGATTTTATTATATTATACCCTACAATAAATCTTCCTGTATGACTGCTAACACCAGCTTCTCTACCAAAGAAGCCGGAAACCATAAACCTTGATAAAGTTAAGGTTAATATAAAAAGACCTTCACTTAATGGGTTGAAGGTAGGACCTATACATTCTAGATTAGACGGGATTCGAACCCGCGATAGTGGCATTGAAAGAGCCATGTCGTACCACTTGACCACTAATCCTACAATATATTAGTGGCCTTTAAACTACTAATACTTAAATATATTTATAGTCAGCCCCCAGTCATATGTAGATGAAATATCTCTTTGCAACTAAGCAAAGAATTGCACCGTCAATTAAGATGGTATCATTTTACGTAAATACACTAATTTATTACTAAATTGAAATTGATTGGATTTTTGTACTCTGTTATATACTGTTGATAAAGATACTCCTAAATAATTAGCACATTCTGTTAGCTGACTAAATGTTTGAACTACATTACCACTAGGTAATTCAATTAGTTCTACAGCTACAGCTTTATTAGTATTTCGATATTTATTTAATGAATACTCTTCTATCAATTAATGCATAATTAGATGGTTGACTCAATAAAAGAGCTAGATCTTCTAGAAGTCTTTCTCTATTAACTAATGAAACCTTGGATGTAGATAATCTATTATTGTTCATTTGACCAACAATATAGGTAATTAGTTCTTGACCTTCTGGTAAATAATGTAAACCTTTGTTAAAGATACTTAAGATAGCTTTACCGTCACAATAGTCTAAATATTTTTTACTACGAAAGATTAAATCATCAAATAAAGGAATGATTACTAATTGAATGTATTCCTAACCCCTCCGGGGATGCTTCGCGCTTCGCAGGAATAAATACTTAAAATAGTCAGACCTCTATCTTTTGATTCAACCTTTATGATATTGCTCTTTACATCACTTATATTACTATTAGCTACTAAGTTTAGTAAGAATTATTTAATAGCATTCATTAAATCCAAGTTACCTTTCTGTGTTAATAGAAATACAATTGTATTTCTATCACTACTGAAGTAAAATGAACCTTCACCTTCAAAGAACCCTAGAAGTCAGTAACTATTAATTATGAAGTGATATTTAGGCATATCAAAGTTTGTTCTTTTACTGTTCATACTATTTTTAAGATCCTTTAGTACAGGTGTAATTGCTCCACGTTCCATTGGACTTTGGTTAGTCATATAGAGATTATATGCTTTAGCAAAAGCAAGGAAATTAAGATGTTTAGTAGTATTTAAACTATATTTAGAAAATAAAGCCACGATAACTGCTAATTCCTTTTGATTTGCAACTTTCTAAGTTATACTAGTACCGTTACGATCAACCCGAATGACTCCTACACCTAATTTGCTTAGAATATATTCTAAGACTGCTTTATCGTCAATATATAATTTAATACTAAATTCGAATTCAAAGGTATTACCTTTTCTATGAATAATAAGGAAACATCCTTCTGCATCTACGAAACCTCTGAATCATTCTATAAATTCCTCGCATAGCGGTGAAAGATGACTTAAGCGGGCCGAAGGTTTATTTAGTATAGTAATATTATTGGCAATATTCTTAGTTTTAGTGCTATATCATTTAGAATAAACTCTATAAACATCTCACTTTGTACGACTTAAAAAATTCGTCGCTTGCGCTTGCGCACAAAATTTTGTGCCCTCTCATTTTGTATCAATTTTAATAATTAAACCTTCATAAAGGAAAAATATTAGCGTTAACTTGGGCTAATAAGGTCGGAATCGAACACGGCAATGGAGGTTGAAATCCTCCCTATTATTACAGCACGGACACCTATACTCTTAAAAAAGTATAGATGTTTACACCCAATAAACTCAACTATCTGAACGCTTCTTACCTTTAATTACCTATATTGTTAACTAATTAAAAGTAATTATACTAATATTATACTAGAACTACCTACTGGTTATTCTAATAAATACTAGAACCATTATGAATAGTTGCCAATTCAGATATAAATAAATCCTCTGTCTCCATAGAATTGGTCAAGTCTTATTCAATACTTGGAATATTTTAAGAACTAATACTAAAAAGATTAGCTAGGAGCCCAGTGGCGGTATCGCACCGCCTTCTATTGATTACAAAACAATTGCATTACTTTTATGCTAACCAGGCAAAAAAAAATGTAAGATATAAATAAAATATTCAGTTATTTATAAAATTAGTACTTTATTCCTTAAAATCTCTAGATTCTTACAAATAAAGCCTATCTTCATAATATTTATAATTATAATAAAAATATGATAATTACTTATAATTATGTTCGTAATATTATATTACGTATATTTAAGAAATATCTTAAGGTAAGCTTCGTGCCTATATGCTTTCAGCACTTATCTTTGACTAACATAGCTTTCCTGCCGTGCCTATACTATCATAACTACTCAAGTGAAAGTAGGATAGTCCTGTATAATTTACATTATACACTAATAATTTAATATTTGGACATATAAACAACAGGTAAACCAGAGATTAATAATTATGCTATTTCAATATTAATATATTAATATACCAAGTTCCTTTCGTACATAGGTTATTCCTTATTATATTCTAATTCCCTCTAGAAGATAGAAACCATACTGTCTCACGACGTATTTAACCCAGCTCATGTAACTTTTTAATCGACGAACAGTCGTACCCTACATAGTTTCTGCATCCATGAGGATAAGTTAAGCCGACATCGAGGTGCCAAACCGCGCATTCATTTTGTACACTCTAGCGCAAATTAGCCTGTTCAACTTGTTATCATAAAATTATTATTATTTCCACTTTTTACAAAGTGGTTCAGACTATTTCTTCACTTTTTTTTAATATATAATTTACTATAGATATGGATTATTTACCACTAAATCAACCTCTTACTGCAAAAGATCCTATACGACGTTTTGAAGTTAACATAGATTTTTCTACATTTGAATCTTGATATCCTCTAAAAACTACCGTGGATAATCCTTTAAACGCAGAATCTATATTTTTCAATCCTCCTTTTCATTTTAATTTATATACAGCTCTGTCCGCTCTATTCTAAATTTCTACTGCTATTCATTCCAGCTTTAATTTTCTTAATCTCTTCTAAACCTGTTACAGTTAAATGAGCTTTATTTCTAATTAATTCAGCTACAAGACATCAATCATTAAAGTCTTTTTGTTTAATACCTAATATCTTCTCATGTTTACTAAAAAACGGGATAACCTTTTCTAAAATATCTGTATGACTTTCGACGCTGAAATCGCAAATATTAGGTCTACTAGACGTTTTTTTAATACGCCCGCAACCAAAAATATCGATTAAACGTCTCAATAAGGCTTCATCCAGGATATGTTGAGTTAATTTAAATCCTAATTGAACACATTCACCTAATTTATGCGTAGATTTATTATACACACCGATTCAGAAACATCCGTCACCTGAAGTAAACCCTACTATTCAATTAGGATCCAATATTTTGATTTCACTTGATAGCGTAGTACATTCAGGTGTGAATGGAACTATATTAGGGAAAGCTTTTTTCAAACTATCTGATAAACTGGCTAGATTTAATGAAGCTTTTATTGATACAATATCTTTTAATCCCTCCATAGTTAAATGTTTTTTACTTTTCACTATGTTGAATACTTGTTTAAATAGAAGGAAATTACGAAATTTTATAGTCTGCAAGGGATACTTGTCAAAATGTTCAATAACAGTTTCGAGTTCTTTTATAGAATTGATTTGTAATGCGTCTACCGGTAAATTTTTACTTTCTCTAATTTATCCAGAGTCCACACCAAAATAACTAGCTAATTGTTCTAAAACAGCCCTATCCTTTCGGTGTAAGGTTACTTGAAAACGTAATTTAACATCTCAACCTGTTTTAAGTCTTTTACTAGAACTAATGATAACCATAAAGCTTCCCTCAGCATCACAAAAACCAGTTATAACCCAAGGTTGAATATTTGATATTGCGTTAGAGTGAGTTGTAGAGAAGTTCTCTCTTCTAACTAGAGTAGAATAACTCTTACCAGCTATTCAGGTATTAACCCCAAAGCTTCCAATTCTTCTCTTGCTAGCTAAAAAAGATTTTTGAACATTTGAATCCAAGTACCCACGATACTGTACGGTAGATAGTCCTTTAAACGCCGAATCTATATTTTTAAGCCCCCCTTTTCATTTTAATTTAAAAACGGCTCTATCTGCACGGTAACGTCTAGTTAATCTACCTTTAACTATTAATTTTGCACCTCCCATATTTTTATATTTTATATTATCAAGTATAATATCCCGTATTTTTAAATATTCATGATTTTCCTTTAATTGACTTTCTTTTTCTAAAGTAGTTTTATTGTATATATTGTATATCAATTTATTTAAACTATCTTTAAATAAATTATTATTATTTATTATTGAACTTACATTCAGATTTTTATATTTGTTATCAACTAATTCTAAATCCACATTTTTTTCTATTCTACCTCTTTCTATAATTCTGTTAACTTTAGGCAATACAACTTTACTTAATAAATCATTTATCTTTCAAATTGGACTAGTTTTTTCTTTTTTTATTTTTGATGTTAAAATTTCAGTAAATATATCTCCATTATAAGCTATAGATTTTATATTTACTATATTGAATTCTACTTTTTTACCATAATATTTACTTATATATTGAGTTAATTTATATAAAAATTTATCCTCAAACTTATATTTATTTAAACTTAATCTTAATCTATACCTCCTAATAATAGCTAATGTCTTAGATATTTTTATAGAAAGATAATATAATTCTTTATAAGTTTTATTTAAGTCACCTTTTATGTTATAATTTAATAATGATGATAAAACATTTGTATTACTCTCCGCTCCTAATAAAATTAAGGCGCGCGACAAATTTCTGTTTATTTTTGTAGCTTGCACTATCCCTCCGGGATATGGAAAAGATAAAAGTTTAAGTATTTTACTTTTTATCATAAGTTTAACAAATATTTTTTTTAATCTGGTTATTTTTTTTAATAAAATTAATTTTTCTCTATTATAAACATAAATCGTAATTATAGCTTTAGAATTTGTATGTTTTATTTCTGCCTTACTTACAAATATTTTATTTAAAGATTTACGTTTTTTTTTATGGGATATATACTTATTTTCTATAAATTTATGATTAAAATACATATTAAAATATCCTTTTATTAAAGAATTTACGTTTAAATCATAAACAGGATAATTAATTGTATTATTTGAATTATAGCTATAAACACTATTTCTTCATTCTTTAGCTACAGGAGGAAGATATTTAGTCTTCCCTGTATCATTTACTGATACATTAAAAGGTACTAATTTATAATTAGTATTTATTTTTTTAGTAAAAAGACAAGGGCTGATGTTGTTTTTAGGGTTAAATTTATTCATACTTTAATTATTATTTTTTAAACATAAATTCGTTCATACATAGTAAAAAAAAGGTTGGGCATTGAACAAGGATTATTGTTAGTATTACTCACCTATTAGTCGTTGAACGATTTTATCTTAATATACATACCTAAGATAAATTTCGCTTCAAATTTACTTAATATATATAAGCAATTTTTGAAATTAACCCAATTTAAAATCAATGAATAAAAAAAATTTTTTTTTATATTGAAGGACAAACATCCCTAGCGTAGCTTTTCCAATAATCCAAGACCTTTCCTTTTTGTGTCTTGTGATCCTATGCCCCGCTTACGCGACTGTAAGACTTGTTGGTGGTCAAACAGTAAGGCAGGATTAAGCCATTAAACTTGATAAGTATTATACATAACTATCACATACTAATGTGATAGATAATAAAATATTAGAATAATTCATAATATTTTAACTACGACTAATTTCACTATAATCAAAATCCTACCTGACGATAAAAATTGCTCCTCATTAAAGTTTTGTAAATCCATACTAAATTAGTATTTAGATACAAATAAGCAATATAATAATTAGACACAATGTGTCTAGGCTTGTACATCTATACATAAATAAGATAGAATATAGCATAGCTATCTACTATTACAAACAAATTGTGTCTGCTGGTGTTCGTAGTAATCTCAAATCACACCTTTGTTCCTCTCCCGCATCTACTAATAGATGTAATTTAATGTAGAAGTTGGAGAAAGGGATGTGGAGCACACAATACTTTCTCAACTGAGGGCAATATTACATCATTAACCTTTTATCCAGCAAACATTTAAAATTATATTTAGTGATACATCTGCAACTATAATTATTATAATAAAGACTATAATAATTATATAAACAACAGACATAAAACATAATTGGACACTCCCATTTACTCTTTGTGGGGTCTGTGCCCCGCATAACAACACTAATTAACTAAAGGATCATAAATAATCTCTTATCTACTCCCCTGAGAGTACATTATCCCTTCAATTGCAAAAAAGGGTAATTAATTAGTATAATTCTCCAAAACCCACCTTATCTTAGCTGGAGTTTTCATAAAGGTTAAACATATTAGATTATACTTAACATTATTTAGATTATTTGCACTAATTAATAATACCTTCCTCTCTACAAGAACTAACTTCTCTAAAGAAGAATTAACTTCTCTAAATAAGATCTAGCTCTCGTTATAGTGTCCGACTGTACATTTGGACAGACATTTCAGCCTAGCCCTGGCGAACCAGTCTGTAGCGGTATCTACAACTACCGACGGTCTTGAATAAGGTATTATTCTTTAACCGTTTACGCCAATTATTCTAAAGCGAAAAAACTCTTCAGTTGTAACTTTGTATTGAGTTTTCCTTCTTAATATACTATCTTATGAAATATTATATAACTACAAACTAAACAATATTTACCTACAAAGGACAGAAATCTTTTTTATAATATAATTCTTGAGTGTTACTTCATTGGAACTAGAACGTTCTAATAATCTACTTAATGTACTATAATGTACACCAACTTCCTTGGAAGCTTCTTTTAAACTTTTTACTAAAAGCTCTTCTTGGTTTTCAGTTAAGATAAGATACACTACATCATTAACTAAAGGTAACTCAGTTGGAGCTGATAATAATTTAGTATATTCATCAGAAGTTAAACTAGTCACTCCTTCTCCTTTAAACGTAGATAAACGGAAATCATTCATCCTTAGAGAAAGCTTTATAAGCAACTCTCTAATTAAGCTATTTTTATGTGCTCCTTTATATATAGTTTGACAAAGAACCTTAAAGTCTGCAAAATCTAAACCTTTCTTAGATAAGAAAGTAAAATTACTTAAAAATGGAATAAGGTAATTATGCAATAAAAGTATATTACGAATTTCTAAACAAACCGTTGGTTTTGAGTTACCTTTAGCTTTAAATTCAAAAATCCCAATATCAGATGAATTTGCTAATTTTCAAAGTGAAAATCTATCAAATCCTAAATTATTGATTCAAAATAATTTAATTGACTCTAAAAGAGGTTTCTGAGAGGCAGTAAATAATAATTGAAAACAAGGTCTCAAACGTGAACCTCTGGTCATACTAAATGATCCTTCTCCTTCTATTAAACCGACAAGTCAATACCTTGTTATATTTATTTTATGGTTTAGAGGCATAGTAAAATCTACACGACCTCTATTTAAACCTTCTTTAAATTTAAGTAATTTTTTAATTAGATCCTCGCTAATTGTTCCTTTACGACTAAAATAAAGCAAGAAAGCTTCTTTAAAATCTATAAAATCTAAGAATTTAACACCATTTAATGGAAAACAATCAAATAATTTTATAAGTTCACGAAGCTCCTTTTCGTTTCCTATAACAAAGCTACAAGAATTCCTATTATAATTGGCATAAACATTTCCCATTTTTAAAGTTTTTTTGATATAATCTAAAAGATTAAAATCGTCGATGTGCAAATGTATTTCAAATTCAAATTGAAAACTAATAATTTTATCATTACGGTACCTAGGTTTAAATTTAAAACAACCTTCGGCTTCCGTAAATCCTACAAATCATTCAACAAATTGTTCGTAATTTAATATTTTCATGTCTTTAATTCTTATGTTAATGGTTTTTATTGTTTAAAGTTAATTAAGGCTCTACTATGTATTATATACAATTAATTCAAATAGGTAAGGGTTAAATATCAATAAAAATATTTAAATGTTAGCTAAAAATTGTCTGTATATAATCCATTTATTAATAAATATCTTATAGTTTAGTTAGTTAGTTAGTTAATATTGTTATAAAAAGAAAACTTTAGAGTTGGATTCTAACCAACACAGCTCATTTAAAATTAAACATAAACTGTCTCCTAGCAATTTTTCCTTTCTAAGGTTACTTTCTTCTTTCTTTACAAGAAGAAGATGGGTTAATTAACCCAAACAATACGATCCCCAAATAAAGGTATTACATTTGTATCTTATCAATTACCTTATTTACTAAAATTTGTCCCCAACCATACCTAATAATTAGTAACAGTAAAGCTGCATAGGGTCTGGCGAGATAGGTTGGTTCATTACTGAACTTTCCCCCTCTAAGAACCGTACGTGCGACTTTCATCGCATACGGCTCAAGCATTTAACATTTTCATCGGCTCAAATAAAATTTATGCCGGTCGTATTTATTTTTACGTAATAAGATTATCCTGGGTTTAAAACAAAACTAGATTATATAAATTCATCTATTTTACTCATTATCTTCGCTAACTTCTGTATTATCTTCAGAATTAGTAGAATTCATAATTAAAAGTTTGTCCGCATTATTAAACAAATTAGAATTTAGTAATCTACCTCTATTCATACCTAATTTAAGTTCAAGCATTCTTAGTTTTCCTTCTTCAGTTCTATGAGCACCTTGATTTTTTAACATAATTATTTCTTTTCAATCTAAATAATCTAATTGTTTACAAGTTAACATTGGATATTTATCTACAAATTTGATAATAACTTCATATTGATTAAATATAGCTCTACTTACATCACGTGAATTCATAGAATCCTTTAGAGAAAAGATATCATATTTTGGTTTTAAATAACCTATACCAAAATACTCTATAATAGCTTTCAAAACAAATACATCATGACTTCTTTGAGCTATTTCTAAAGTAGGATTGACACTCACATATTTACTATTTCTACTAATTGTATCCGCAATTCTACACTGAAAAGTTCCTTCACCATCTATAAAAGCTTGTATCCACTCAGATGTTAAATTAAAATTTTTATCTTTAAGGTAAGATCAACGTTGTTCGTAAGATCTCTCTTTATTTATATTCTTTTTAATAGATAGGACATCCCCGATATTATTAGATGATTCCTCCATTAATAAAACACAATTTTTAAAATCTAAGAAATCCAAATGTTTTGAACCTTCTAGAGGATATTTTTCGAAATGTGGAATAATAACATTTATCAAATCCTTTCTATTGCTAACTACATATTTATAGCCTTGGGTTTTTCTATTATCTATGTTTATATTACCTACTTTAAAAAACTCTTTTAAATAGTATAAAATAACCACAGAGTTTACATTTTGCGTTACTTTAAAACTAAATGAACATTTTTTTGTATTAATATTATAATTAATACTGAAATTACCCTCAGAGTCGACAATACCTGTCACTCATCAGGGTTTAATAGTTGATTTTGATTTAATTAAGGACATCATTTTTATATTAGGTTATTTAAAGTTAAAAACATATAATTTTAACTTATTAATTATAAATAGCCTCGCGCACACCAGCAAGGGGTGTGCTAGGCAGCGGTGCTGGTAATGGCTGAAATAGTTAGAGTAATTTTCAAATTCATCCTTTTCTTTTCATTAATATCTTACTCACCTGGCGAAGCCCCGCCTACATTATAAATACAAAACGCTTATTTACGTATAAAAATAAATACTTATTAAACACCAGTTCTAAGTCTGCATTCTTTCAAATTGGTTATAAAACCTATCCTTATCATTACAATAAGGCATTCGCTTTTTAGAACATCCTTTACCCACTAATGTATATATAACCTCACGATTATACTTCCTTAAACAGGGCATTATTGGGCTTACCTAGTTTACAATATAACACAATTTATTATTACCTTAGGATTTCACTATACGTATGCTGACAAAAGACCCATTAATAAACAAACGAAAACTTGTTTATACAATCAGCGGTTAATAAATATTCTACTAATTTAATTGCCTTTTCATATTATTAATATTAACCCCTCTATACGCTTCTAACGTGAATTCAATTTAATTTATCCATAGTAATATTAGCTCACCTTCCGTAGTATACTAAGGGAGGCTAGTTTAACTATTTTTGCGGGCTTTACACAAAAAGATTACTCTTAATGCATACCGCATGAGCTCAGATAATGGGTTATCAGGTGGAATTTCACCACATTGTTATATTGCACTTTCTAGTCGCACTCTCGTCTAACTAGAGGTAAACTGTATCTGCACAGTTATGCCAATTTCACTGAGTCAATCATAGAGACAGCTGTTGTATCGTTACATCATTCATGCAAAGACTGCATTTAACAGTCAAGGTATTCCGCTACCTTAGGACCCTCAAAATAAGGCCGCCATTAACCGGGGGTTCCTACATTACCAAACCTTTTAAGGTTAGTTATTTTCGTTAGCCAGCCGGCACCGGGCAGAAATCACACTCTATACTTAGACTTTAAGTCTTTATGCAAAGTGCTTTGTTTTAATTAAACAGTCGTACAACACTATTTCATGCTTCTTCCTTCTTACCCGAGATTAAACGGGACAAATGAGCCCTCCTTATCCCTAAGTTACGGTAGTTAGTTTGCCGAGTTCCTTTATGATTGTTAGCTCATTTACGCCTTCGTATTCTACACTAGCTTACTTGTCACAGTTTTTAGGTACGGTTATTTTTCATCAATATAAACTCATCTTTTTAGTTTATTGTAAATATTGATATATTACTTATTTTTTCCAGCACACTTTTCACTTTAAAAATGTTGTCATTTAAGTAATAAGATTTTCTCATCGTTTCAACCTTTGGGATTGTAAACTTAGAGGCCGTTACTTTAAATAACCATAAGCTTTAGGCGAGCGCTCGATCAGCTCCGAACCGAAAAAAAAATTCTGATCGATCCAGAAACTGATCGAACTTCTTTTTTGTTACTCATGTCACCATTATCTCTTGAGTATACTGTAGGTAAAGTAAAAGTCTTTTACTTTTGCACCATCGCATCTACTAAAAAAAATAATAATAATGCTGCAGGTTTACTCAATGTTCTGCTACCCCAGTAAATGACAATAATAATTTTATTATAATCAATTATGGACAAGGTTTCGGTATATTATTTAGATCCGTTAAATTTTCGATGCTTTTAAAAATTAACAAGCGCTCTGTTACGAGGTCTTTGAATTATGGCTGCTTCTAAGCCCATCTCCTTGTCGACTTAAATAAAAACTTTCTTAATTTCACTTAACAATAATTTCGGAACCTTAACTCTTGTTCTGGGCTGTTTCCCTTTTGACATACAACCTTATCATTCTATGTCTGATAATTCAAGATTCATCTTTGCCATTCCGAGTCTACATACTCACCGATAAAGTCTCTACGACCCCCCGATATGTACAAAGTAAAATGTCGATTTCATAATAATAACTTATTATAAAATTTAAGACATCTTGCCTGAGATTAAGTTCTGTACCTGCGAAGATGTTACTTAAATTGCCTACTATTATAGGTTTCGCAGAAAACCAGCTATCTAGGTCAGTTTTGTCTTTCACTATACTTACCATAGTTCTTCGGATATCTTTGCTACGATACAGATTATCTCTCTACCTCAATATAAAGGTTAAGCTGAGATTTTTCTCCCTAAATAGTTTTCAATAAACTATCCATTTACAGATAATATACTTTATGTTTTATTCTCTTTAACTATTTAAACTACCTACTTTTTTGTTACACGGTACGTTTTCTTAATAAGCCTATTATTTGAAATTGCTTGACCGACTGCATTTTTATGAACACCTAGAACTTTACTTGCCTCTGTCATACTAATATATTCCAATACTTCATTAGTTTCTAAATTCTCAACTACAATGGGTACTTTATTAGCAGCCGAAGCATTAGCTGTTGAACTAGCTTTTCTTTTTTTAACTTCATCGCTTAACACAAAATTTCTCATCTTTGCTAAAGAATCTTCAGTATGTTTATAACCTATTGTAGAACCTGCTTTTTCAACAATATTATACTCAGGTTGTATTTTATCTAAGTAATATTGTTCACGTTCAATAACATTTTCAGAAGTACAGTATTCTAAAATGTATAACGAAAATTTAGAAAATCCGTATTTTAAAAGCGCCCTATCTATAGGTCTATTACTTTTAGCTAAAGAACGCAAACTATAATAAGTATACATTCTAACACTTAAGCTAACAGAACTTCCGACATACTTATTTCCATTTTCATTATTTATTCAAAGATAAACACCTACTTTCTTACGGTTATCTGCTAAAATTTGCACTTTCTCTGAATCTGCATCGCTATACCTAGCCGCGGGACATAAATCCATCATAATTGTACTATTTAATTTTAAATTTTTAATTGTATATTTGTTGACTTTCTTTTTTAACGTTTTATATTAAAGTCGATTGGTACCCTGTCTATCTCATACTAGACGTGGGTCAATGTATACTTTCCCTTATGTAATTAAAGAAAGGTACACAAAGCTCACTTAACGGTTTACTAGAGTCTCCACTAGGACCGGCACTTAACCTATTTAAGTGCGTACCTTAAACGTTTTCAACAGCTGTACCTTAACCTATTAACTCCGTGAGGAAGGGGTGTCAGCCCGGCCTCGATAGTTCCTTGACTATATCGGATCGCCCTTCGAAAAGCAGTTGCCTGTCGTATTAAGTCTTTAGCTGATGCCGACTTAGCCTCAAAATTAACTGCCTTATATATAGCTATATTGAAAAAAAAGAGAATTATTACTGGAGTATTCCAGTAGAACATAAAATATATTATCCTGCAATGTTTCCATTGAGGCTTGACTATATCTTAAGCAATCTTTTAGATGAATTATATACACCTAAAAGAAGGCCTATCTCCTGATAGTCGATGAACCTTCTTCACTATAAATTATGAAGCTTGGATGCGGATTTCCCATTCTACTTACGTAAATCAATCTTGATTTTACTATACCGCGAGTCATTACCTGCGCCCTTAATATATCTCTACATTAAGTTAGTTAAGATTGCTCTTAGGGGTTCCCCGCAATTTGAAGATATGTTGCAGAAGGTTTACTTCCACATGGGCTAATAATAAGAGCTTATCCTTATTTTTTCTACCCGTTCGGACTTTTATAATCCTGACTATAGTAAGATCACCTAGCTTCGGGTCTAACTTTAGACACTAATTCATTTTTGATCATCGGTTTAACTACGCAAATTGCTCGCATCTAATGTTAACTTGGTGACCCATTATGCAAAAGGTACGCTCTTGCCTTAGCTCGAGCTGCTTATAAAACTACTATTTCAACCCGTTCCCTCACGGTACTTTTTCACTGTCGCTTATGTATTATATTTAGCCTTAGAGGAAGGTTCCCCTTAATATTTAAACAGGTTTATGTCCATTTTACTTATTAATATACTATATTTAGTATATAGGCTACTCTACTTTCATTCACACTAATCGTAGAATCTCGTTTGATTTCTTTTCCTGAAGCTACTAAGATATTTCAATTCGCCTTCGTTTATTATCTAATTTCTCTAAGAGTTTATATGTTTAGTATTACATAACTTTTTTTAATATTATTACTCTTTAATACATAGCTCCTTACAGGGATCCCTAATAGTCTCTTTGTATACTTATTTATATTATATATAAATATTTTTCTATATCTAGTACACTATATCACTATAAATTTTTAGTTTCGGATTATTACGATTCCGTAACTCCCCTTAAATATCAGATCACCGAAACTTGCATTCGGACAATCTTCACCCTAAGAAGATATTCTACTATTAAATTATGATCTGTGTTTTAACATATTTTAGATTAATTTAATATCTAATCTATTTTATGTTAAATGGTTATTAAATAAACTGAGTTAAATTTTGTTTATTTTAATGTTATTTATTATTATGAGAACTAACATTATAAAAGTAATATTTATTTTTATAAAGTTTACCTGATTTTATATAATCAGATAAAGTAGAACGTGGGATATTAAAAAATTGACTTGTCTTTTTTGCATTATCCAAAATTCTTATTAATAAGTGGTATGTATCGTATACTCATATTCTATTATCTTTAATACTAAATTCATAAATAAATTCGTCAAAGGATTTACCCGTCTCATAAATCATGCTTATAGTTCTTGTATGTACACCTAAATACTTGGCAGCGCTACTCATAGTAGAGAATTTATGAATAAGATTTTTAGATTTATCAAAAATCTTAACACTCACACCCTGATTTCTTAAAGATATTTTTGATCTAGCTTCGGGAGTTACTATCTTAATAGCGTTATTAATCTTAACACTAGATCTTCTATTTTTTCCTCTTCGAGCTTTACTTAAATTCATACTAAATAATATACTACGTTTTACTCCTAAAGGTGAATTAGCTATTTTACATGTGTTTAAAGATGGGTTTATATTATTTAAATAATTCTGTTCTTTCTCTAATATAATTTCTTTTCTTTGTTTAATACTCATATTATTAGAAAAATTTATATATTCTAATACACCAAATTTAAAATTAAGTCAACTGTACTTTAATACAGATCTATAAAATAAAGGAGAACCTGAGCCTTTATATTTATACTTATTTCAATTAAGAACTAAATACCTATGTGAATTTACACGTGATGCTAAATTACCAGTTGAACCTACATAGTAACGCGGTTTCTTACTAAAAGATGACGATACATTCATGTATATATATATTGCGGCTTGATTTCCTAAAGGTTTATTTATATAACCTTTTTCATCTATATCATATCATGCAATTTTACTCTGTGGAAATATATTATCTATCCCTTTATATTTAATATATTTTGAATTATTTTTAACAATTAGTTTGTTTTTAATTTTCATATATTTTTAATTTAAGAAAAAAAAGAGGCATATCCCCTTACTTAGTGGACGACCCTATCGGATTCGAACCGATCATATTCCTTTATGGTCGTTTGTTAAGAAATATAATATTATATTTCTTAACTAGCAACAAGATAATAAATTAAACTATTACTAAGTTTCAGGATAATTACTAAAGGGTAGATACCTTGATTTAGGTAAAGCATTAAAAGTATTTAATTCTAAAATATATTTATAATTAAAATTATACATAGCCATTAAATAAGACATAAATCTTAACTCTAAAGGACTTATTACATGAGCAAGTTGGTGCCCCCCTCTACCTAAATTTATATAATTTTCACCTAAATGTGATAATATATATTTTATATCAAAGTAATTACCATCCCTTAAGATATATAAAGCTTTTTTATTAAAAACATAAGAACGAAGAGGATTAAAACTTAATATTTCCATAAAATAACCCACACCTATTTCAATGTATGTTATTTTAGAATCTCCTGCTCTTATGTCAAACACTTCTGCTTTTAAATCATCTCTTAGGTTTATAGAATAAATTATAGTATCATTTATACACATATCCCTTAAATTAAGTAATACATCAGCTAATTTAATATTTGTTACTCTATTAACTACCATCAATTTTCCAATAGCACTAATATATTTATTTTGTTTATCTACTATTTTACTTTTAAGTAAAGTCGTGACCAATAATGTATCGTAAGGACGAATAGGAAAAGAAAATTCATTAACATCATAAACATCTGTTCTATAAAAAGGTGTATAAGATATTATTCTTTCTATTCCATTAACTGCAGCAGTTCTAAATTGAGTTTCATTGTTTACTCGGTGGATGGAATTTTATATTTATATTTTTCATTTTCATTTTTATTATTTATTCTTAATCTTTGAAAGAGACAACATTCCCTTAATTTACCCACCCTTTCCCTTAATAATTTTATATATAAGTATAAAATTAAAATCTCCTAAAAGTTTATTTAGTTTAGAGGTGATTCAAGCAGCGCAGCATCGAAAACTGGATCTATTACTTTATTAAACATGAATTAGTGATAGAGCCTGTATAAATGGTTATATTTATATTTATATGATCTACTGTATATTTATTTATTAAAACTATTTTATTCTAACACTGAAGCTATATTTTCTAGTATTTTTATATATTCTTGATTATATTTTTTTAATAAAAAAGATCTATATTCTAACATAGAAAAAATAGCAGAATTTTCAAATTCAATTTTTGTACTACTATTAAGCATAACAGAAGAAGACGGGATTTTATTATTTAATCCTACAAAATAAGATGGAAAATTATTATTATTATTAGGATAAACCAGTTTTAAGAATTTAGAATAAAAATTGTTATTATTAATTATCTTATTAGAAACTATATTATCTATTACATCATTACATATCGTATCATTATCGACAACATTAATAATAATAATAATATTATATTTCAAAGATTCATTCTTATACTGTAAAATATATAAAAACAAATATATACTTAGACCTAACAATAATATAAATATTATAAAAAAACATATTCTTCCTCATTTTAGTTTAAATAAATTATTGGCTATATAATTCATAAATAAAAATCAATTTCTCATTAAAAAGTTAATAAATTTTAGAAAGAAACCTACTTTCTTATTTTTGTTTGGATTAAGGACCTCCTAAATTTTTATACTATTTTTTAGTAAAAACAGTATATTCACTATTATAATAACGCCTAAGGTCTCCACCTTTTTCTCAAACACCCCCTTCTACATAACTCTCTTTTTTTATAGAACTTTTTTTAAATAAATCTATACAACCTTTTCCTAATTTTTTTAATATAGAATTAGCGTTTTGATCTTCAAAACGTACAGTTTTCTTAACAACAGAAGTATTAGAATAAACACTTCCTTTTATCAACCCTAAATAATCTGAAGAAGCATTAGATTGAACTTCTCTATTTAAATCAGTAGGGTAAAGCTCAAGATTAGAAATACGATTATGTAATTCTCAATGTTGAGAATCTATTTCCCCTACACGTAATGAATGATAACTTGATCTTACTTCTCCTAATAATGTAGATTCAGTAGTAGAAGGAAAATGTGAAAAGTTAGGTATTCCGGGTATTCTATCATTTCCTCCAACTGTTGAGTTTGCAGATAATTCCGCCCTAAATCCTTGGTTAGTTTCAATTAATCCAGGGTGATATGCTTGATATGTATTTAGCTTATTAGAATTACTTCCATTATTTTTATCTCATAACTCATAATGAGTTCGTCCATCGTCTAGTTCGTGGACAGAATTAGATTCCAATTGATATAAAGGTCTACTATCCAACTCATAAGATGGTCTACTTAATTCTTGCTCCGCTATAGGTCTTCCTACAAAATCTTTAATAGATTCTGAACTGTCCCCGCTATCTAATAATACAAAATCAGAGATAAACTCATTTAAAGACATTCACAATGTTCATAAAATATATATTAATAATTTATATTTTCAAACTTTGTCAATTATTTTGTATATCCTAATACCCCATTTAAAGCCAAAAATTCTACATGATCAAATGAATAACATTTTTTAATTTTTAATATAAAAAGAGACAATTACCCTTAATAAAAGAATGCTTACCACTCTAAAATTAATTATCCTTAGGAAAAAAGAATTTATCCCTGCGCTAAGAATTTTTATTTATATCATAAATTTATGATATAATATTTATACGCAAATCTACTATATTTGAATTTAAACCGAATATGTAAATATTTTTAAAGGATAACCCTTTATCTACATATGGAAACAGAAAAGTAATATGACTTATTTTTAAAAAACCATGATTAAATTCTAAGTATAATATTATATATTCACTACTTATATCCTTATTTAACATAGCATAATAACCCAAAAAATCAAGCAAATATGAATTAAAACACTCAGCATCGTGAAAATAACTTAAGTTAATAATATAATTACCATCACCAATTTCTGCAATAAAATCTTCAAAATTTCTCATATGTAAAATATAATTTAAATTAGAAGAGCACAATATTTACTCTATATCTTAGCTTACTAGAATAAGCAAAAAGTTGATGAGAATCGAACTCAAATTCTTCAAAAAAAGTTTTGGAGATTACCTTTAGCAACTTTTTATATTAATTTTAATATGAAAATTATAAATATTAAAAGTTTATAAACTTCGCTATAAATTTTTAGTTGAAAAGAGTCAACATCCTAAAATTTAGCTTGTATAATTTACAAAAATTAAATTATTGTAAGAAAAATTGTGATAAATTTAATAGTTGAACCTACATAATATCATAGAGTTATCCTAAAAATATAGAACTATTCATGTATATATACACTGCAGCTTGACTCATTAAAGGTTTATTTATATTACCTTTTTCATCTGTGTTGTACCATATTATTTTATCTAAAAAAAGAAGTTCTCTTTTTCATAGAATTTAATATATACCGATTATTTATTAATAGTTAGATTTTATTATTTTTCATTTTTATATTTTCTTAATCTTTAAAAAGAGACAAAATCCCCTCAAGGTAATATTATTACCATAAAACTATTTTGTTAGGTAATACAGAGAATATGGGATTCGAACCCATGAAAGACAAATCTTTAGTTATTTTCTAAATAACCATCTTAAACCTCTCGATCAATTCCCTTGAATATACTATAAAAGCATACCGCTAATTAATTTTTATTTATTCTAAGAAATAACATTCTTTACCTAAAATTTAGATAATAAAATTAAAAATTAACAATGTTTACTACCACTATTAATTTTTAGTTGTACTACTTTTTTTTAATCTAATTTATTTTTTCAAGTCGATCCATAGATTCTCTTATGGTCGGATTAACCAGTCCCTAACCTACCCGGGCCTAATCCGTTTTATTCTTTTTAGTTTATTTGTTTTATTCTTTTTAGTTTATTTGTTTTGTGCAAAGCAGCAAGCTATTGAACTTCCTAATTCATAGGCGTTACGCTAGTATAAATATTTATCGCTATATTTAAGCAGCCCTATAAAAGGCACCCTTTCCAAGGAGGGCTAAAAAAAAGAATTTCACTTCTCTATTATAGCACTTATTACGCTTATCTTTTTTTTATTATAGCACTGATTCGCAGAATTTCTGCGTTAACTTCTTCCTTAGTTTCAAAAGTTAGTGCTTTATTTTTTACCAATCCCACTATTTTACATCAATCCTTAAAATCTTCAGACTTTACACCTATCACAGGATGCTGTTGGAAAAACGGTATTATTTTATCATTAATATCCGAAAATTTATAACACACAAACCTACAAACCTTCCCTGTAGATTCAAGATAAAAGTGACCACAATCAAAAAATTCTACCAAACTTCTCATTAACTCTTTATCTCTTGAGTGTTGACAGATGGAAAACTTCAACCCTGTAAAAACTTTTTTTCTAATAACAACCAAAAAGCTACCTTCAGCAGAAGTAAAACCAGCTACTCAATCGTCGTGAGGTATTATTTTTTTTACTAAAGGTCTAGGTACTGCCTTAGTCTTAGGGAAATTAGTTTGCATTGAATCAGTTATACCGTTATTCATAGAAGCACGAATATCTAGGATTTTTTGTAGACCTTCAGATGTTAGATGTTCTTTATTTTGCATTAATGTAACAATTTCTTTAAATAATAAGTAATCCGCTCACTTTTCAGTTACTAAATAATATTTATCGAAATGCTCAATTATTACTTCTAAATCATTTAAAGTCCTAACCATAAAATTTACACTGTTCTTTTTTTTATAAATTTCCCCTACACCCTTTAGATGTGCTCTTATAGCCTCTAAAATAGCCAGATCTCTTAGGTGTAGTTGTATTTGAAAAACAGGTTCGATTCTTCATCCCATTTTAGATGAAGGGTATTTTCTAATGCTAGCCGAGAAATTTCCTTCACCGTCAGTGAATCCTGAAATAAATCAAGGAGATATAGAAGAATACTTTCTTGTAAATTTAGTACAGTTAGATGCTGTACTGGCAGCAAATGTTCTGATTCTGCATAAAGAAGTTAAACCTTTGAATAAATCCAATCTGTTCGCTATACTATATTGATTAAGATTAATATTACTTATATATTTCATCGTTGTTTTTATTTATTTACCATACCTTCATAAAGGATAAATTGTGCCAACTCATTAACTCTCGTTAACGGCCAGCGTACTCAGAATTGAACTGAGGATTGGAGGTTGAATGCTCCCTATATTTCCATTAAACTATACTCTTAAAAAAGTATAGATACAATATATCATAATTTTTATAATATATCACTATAAATTATTAGCTGACAGCGCAAATTATTATTTACCGCCTTAGAGTTCCCTCCTTTTTATCACTAAGGTGCCAGCTCTTTAAGTACGCAAACTATAAATATTAAAGGCATTAAAGAGCGCGAGGGAGAGGGGGGAGGCAGCGCCTAACCTACCCGGCCCTAATCCGTTAATTTATATAAAATTACCTTATTTTAAATTAAAATTATAATAAATATATTCTAACTTGAGTGCAGAGAATATCCGATTCGAACGGATGTGACCAGTTTTTGGCCAAATAAGACTCAAGCTTACCATCTTAAACCACTCGATCAATTCTCTTTATATTGATAACTATATCACTATATATTCTTGACAGTTGATCTCTATTATTTAAATGTAAGAGTACATATACTAATTACCACTCTAATTCTTTCTTATTATTTATACATTAATTCCTCAGTGAATTGAACACTGATCATATTCTTATCAAGAATACGCTTTACCACTTAAGCTAAGGAATCTTATACACATAATTATTTATGTGTATAATACTTTAATATAGTTAATTAGCGTTTTGATTATAATCTACAAGATATAAATCATACATAATACTTTTTTTAATAATATGATTACGTACTTTGGTACTAGTAGTATTAAATTTTTCAGCTGTTTCTTTAATAGAAGAATATATAGTTTGTTCATTAGTGTTTATATTTGTAACTATAATAGATTTACTACGGCTTTTGCTCATTAATTCTCTAGTACTTAAACTAACATATTTATTAGACGCCGTAGCGCTGATTTTGGCTCTAGTTTCATTAGATATTACTCTATTTTTCAAGGTTGAACTAATTTTATCCCTTGTTTCTTGAGATACTGTCTTACCTTTATGAGATTCACTAATTTTCTTTTTAGTTATATCGTCATGACTACGAGGACCTTTTTCCTTCATAGCTATACTAATAGCTTCTTTAGTTGAAACTAAATGTACTTTATTAAACATACTATTTTTATTTCCTAATTTCTGAACACTCATTTTTTTTTTACTTTCACCCGTATGAATATAACCTAAACTAGATCCAGCGGTTGTTAAAATATTCATAGTTTTACCTTCATAGTTATTAAGAGCTCATGTAATATAAAAACTTTCTCTTTCAAGATAAGTTTGTTTATCTACATTTTTATAAAAACCTAAATCTTCTAAAATAACAAGACTAAAATTATTATGACCATATTTATTTAAACTATTATAAATTAAACTTTTATTAGTACTATTTAGAACAGATGGAGAAAAATAACTATAAAGACGATTAGCTCCACTCCGACCACTACCTACATAAACCTTACCTGTTACTTTATTAAATCATAAATAAATAATAGTTTTATCTTTGAAATCTTTAATCATCTCAGATTTAGATAATAAAGCATTCTCGTATATTTTTACAGGATTTACATTATTAGGGCTAAAGGTATATTTTTGAATATAATTATTATTTCTGTGTTGGTCTTCGGCTTCTCTAACTCTTCTTGGTTTTAACTTCTCACTTTCATTTTTATATGTAGTAGCTATATCTTCCGCTTTTTCACTATAATTTTTACTAGCTTTAATACTAGTGAGACTAAAGTAACGAACCACCAAACAACTCTTCAAATAAAAATTAAAAGGTCTATATGTTATTTGACTGCTATATCTAAAATTCATCATTTTTCTGTAATTAAAATTGTTTACCTTCGTAAAGGATACAATGCTTATCTATAAAATATAGATAGAGTACTCAGAATTGAACTGAGGATTGGAGGTTGAATGCTCCCTATATTTCCATTAAACTATACTCTTAAAAAAGTATAGATACAATATATCATATTTTTCATAATATATCACTATAAATTTTTTTTTGATGACAGAGATTGTAGAGGATAATAAGGTAAACAATAAGTACACAAAGAACTTGAATATCATTCTTATCAAAAATGCGCTTTACCGGTTAAGCTAAAGAATCTTATATTTATAAATATTTTTATAAATAGAAGGATATCTAAAAATAATTAGACTTTATCCACAAATCTTCTATTATCCTTTTAAACCTAAAAAAAACTATTACAGATTAAATGATAAAAATGTTTGCAATAAAATACTAAAATAAGTTAAAAAAAAAAAAATTAGATATTGATTCTGATATTCATTCTAATATTAATCCTACGATAACTATGAATTTTTCTTTTTTACTTACATTATTATCACCTGATTCTGAATTTCCAGATGGACCTGAAGAAGGACCTATATCAGGAGGTGTACCTCCTCCTTTACTATTTCCTTCATCGTTCTCATTTGATGAAACATTTTTCGGTTTTTTCTTTTGTATTTCCGGTTTTTCGTCCAGCTCTCAAGGACGTTTTATAGGACCTGCTGAACAATTCTCAGGTTTAGATGGTAGAGATGTAGATATAGGATGTAAATGCCTAATTATTCTATTACCATCTGAGTAGTCTTCAACTACTGTAGTTCAACCTAGTGCTCTATCCTTACCGGGTTTCACTGCAGTAGAAATCAGTTTAGGTTCAGATTCACGTGAATCAGCATAAAAACAAAAAGCTTCAGCTAAAAGTGAATCAGCATAAACATAATAAACAGTAAGAGATTCTTTTATTCTGTCTATTAAGACCCTCAGTAGTATATTGAAACATACAAAAAAAGCCAGACAACATCAACGAAATGTCAGTACAAAATTCCACCTTCAAAACCCAAATATCTTCTCCAAAGGAGAGAACGAAAATACAGCAAAAGGGAAAGGAATTACAGATGATCTTAATACTACAGCAGAAGGAGTAGATGGAGTATCTTCTCAGATTCTTAATATTCTTTCTTTATATTCTGGTTTAAATATTAAAGCTCTACCTACTCTTTCTAAATGTTCTCCACTATTTCCTTGATTTACTACTCAGGAGAAGGTTATGAACCCCAGTAGTAAACCGAAACATACAAAAATAATCATACTACATCTACAAAGTGTCAATACAATATACCCCCTTCAAAACCCAAATGATGATTGTCAGTTAAATGATATGCGTATATTCTTCATAATAGAACACTATAAGTAAAGGTTATTTAAAACATCAGGTATATTTTCTAAAAAACCACCTAATAATCCTAATAAACTGCCTAATACTTCCTTTGTTCTATTATTAGAACCACCTACTGAAGAACCAGCACCTTCATAAGAACCAGAAGGAGCTGAAGAACCAGTAGGAGCTGAAGAAGGACCTTCAGAAGGACCTGAAGAAGGATTTGAACCTCCTCCTTTACCATTATCATCATTTGATGAAGAATTTTTTTGTTTTTTTGCTCCTTCTTCCTTTTCAAGATCAGAAGCAGAATCCTCGGAATTTTCTACAGGTATAGGGTTAGAAGCAGAACCCTCTCCCACAGGTATAGGACTAGAAGCAGAACTATCTGAATCATCCACAGATATAGGGTTAGATTTAGAACCCTGGGAAACATAAGCAGGTACACGATCATTAGGGACATATGCCACTTCCACTATATCACCATTTGAGTTCTTTTTAGTAACTCTACTTCAACCTGGGTGATCCGGGTGTGGTTCTACTGTAAATGACCCGTCAGGTTGCTCACTAGAACAATTTATAATTTGATTATCGGATCCTATACTAACTTTACTTAAGAACCCCAGTAATAAACTGAAACATAAAGAAATAATCATACTACATCTACAAAATGTCAGTACAGGATCCCCCCTTCAAAACCCAAATGATGATTGTCAGTTAAATGATATGCATAAATTCTCCATAAAGCTACTGCTAAAAAAGCTGTTCCTACCATTACGTGCAATCCGTGGAACCCAGTACCAAAGAAGAAACATGTACCAAAAGCACCGTCACTAATAGTGAAAGATGAAACACTATATTCTATTCCTTGAAAACCTGTGAAAATTACTGCTAATAATATGGTAGCTATAGAACCGTATAAAGCTCCCTTTCTTTTACCTTGAATTAAAGAATGATGAGCATATGTTACTGTAGCTCCACTTGATAATAATATTCAACTCTAATTAACTGAAATAGTAAGGCATAAACCTTATACTATTTAAGAGTTATTGCCACCATGCTATGGCTATCCCGCTGTGCAATGCATGGGATTTTCTTTCCTCTTTACGATATTTGCACTCGTTATAGAGTCCGATTGTACATTAGGACGGACATTGCAGCCCAACCCTGGTGAACCAATCTGTAGCGACATTTACAACTGCCGACGGTCTAAGACTAAGAATATCCTTAACCGTTTTCACCTAATTTATCTATGAATATAAAACTGTTTGATTGTAATCTTACTTCAGTTTCTTTCTTTAACTTTTAGGGTTAAATACTCCTATTCTTTTAATTTTATAAGCCTTTAATTCTACTGAATCTCCTTGTAAATCTTCGACATCTAAACGTCTTTGTAAAGTATTAAAACCTACATTTATAAATTCGGCAGCTTTAGCTAAATTGGGCATTATTAAGACTTCTCCTGATGGTTGGATAATTTCATAAACACTACTACTTGAACGATTACGTATAACCTTTTTCGTATCTATATCTCTTTGACGACCATCCTTAAGATGTTCAATAGTTGGCATAGCGTTAATTAGCAAATTTATTTCCTCTTCACTTAAAGATTCAATAGATCCTGAGTATGTAGATAATCTAAAATTATTCATAGTGTAAGATAATTTCAAAATTAAGGATTTAGTTATTTCTTTTCTATGAGCTCCTATGTAAATAGCATTGCATATAATTTTAAAATCAGAAAAATCCAACCCTTTTTTAGTTATAAATATCTCTTCATCAAAAAAGGGTACTAAATAATTATTTAAAAAATGTACATTTTTGATGACTAATGACACAAGAGGTTTACTATTACCTCTAGCTTTTTCAGAACTTATCATAATAATCTGTGAAGATTTTAATTTATGAATAGAATATAAATCAAGATCCAGGTTGTTTTCTAAATATTCTTTTATTTTAGTCAAAACCGGAAGTTGTGTTTCTGTTAATTTAATAGAAAAGACGGGTTCCATTGTGCTTCTTTCCAAGCTAAATGAACCATCTCCTTCTATAAAACCTAATAATCAACTTTTAGTTATAATTATTTCATGATTTATAAACATATTATAATCTTCACGATTATAATTCATGCCATTTTTTAATTCTAATATTTGAGCTATTAATTTATCCGTTAAGTTCTCTCTATTAGTATAAAGAATAAAGGCTTTTTTAAAAGCTAAAAAATCTAAATATTTGCTTGTATTTAAAGTATAATTATCAAAAATAGAAATTAGTTTAGAAATATCGTCCTTTTTAGATATAGTAAATATTTGACTATCCTTAGAAGCATATATAGACCCCATACCTAATTTATTTTTAATGTAATTTAAAGCATTTAAATCATCTTTGTGTAATCCTATTTTAAATCTAAAAGAGAAACCTTCAATTTTGTCTCTATTAAGAATCTGAGATATACTAAACATACCTTCAGCATCTGAAAACCCTACAAACCATCTATAAAATCCATCAAAGTCTTTAGGGTTTACGGTGTTAAGGTGATCGATGGAATTATTTTGATGTAGTGATGTATACAGTGACAAATCTCTACTAGTACATAACACGAGGATTGAAACCTCCAAAGATGAAATAAAAAGCATAATTAAATTTTGCCCTAAGATTTCAAGATAAGTAAAATTAAAAGTTAAATTTTGTTCATAGAGTGGGACTCTCACCCACACAGCAATAATTTCTCAAATATTTGAGAAACTAGCATGTTTTACTGTATTAAGTAAAGGTAATTCAAACAAACTATTAGTTTATTTTGTATAGCATAGAGTGATGAAAATGTGGTCTTATAAGACTTAATAATTTATTTTTCGAACTTGAATTAACATAAAGTCTATTTCTGCTATGAATAGATGTTTCTAATCCTCAATTATCATACAATGCAGCTTGTAACACTTTTACATCTTCTAAAGTAAATCCACTTGTATTAAAGATATATCCAGATTTATGGTTATCACCGTCATCCATCACTCAAAACGCTAAACTTTTTTCTGTTAACAAACTACCTATATTTAAGGGTACTATTTTTTTTCCTTCGTTATAGAATAATTTGTGAAGTTCTGTTATAGCTGTTAACTGGCGAGTTGTAAAATAAACTGAAGACGTGTCAAAAGTCAGTCTTTCCACAGTTTTTACACTTGCGTTGGCTGTACATAGATATTTAAATCTTTCAAACAAATGTTCAAGATATTCTTTATGAATAATTGATTGTTCAAATCTCATAAAAGCATTTTCATTATTTTTTCTAGATATAAACAGATCTCCTAAAATTAAACCATATAAGATTTCATAATCTTCTCTGTTTATTAAAGGAGAACAACTCTTACTATAACCTTTTGTTTTAACAGTCCTAACTTTTGTGTTCTGTACCGCAAGATAATATACACTATTATCTGTTACACTACTGATCTCCTTCTTTTTAGTTTTTAAAAAGTCATTACTTTTTTCCCCTCCTAATTGCTTATGATCCGCATCAGAAGCAGCAGGGTTAGGTAAACTAGAAAGCGAATGGGGATCCTCCTCTTGTATTCTTCCTCTATCTACATTTCGTTTTAAAATTAAAATCTGCTCGTACCCATCTTTAGTTAAGTGACCCTTATTGTTCATAATATTGGCAACTTTACAGAAAATTCGAAAATCTTCGAGTTTAACCCCTCTAATAGGATATTTCTCAAAAAACGGTATTATTATTTGAGATATCTCTTTAAACTTGGTTACAGTAAACTCTGCATAGTCGGGTCTAGATGGTCTAGATAGATATCTTCCACAGCCTAAATAAGAAATTATACTTTTCATTAATTTTTCATCTCTAATATGTTGAGTAAGAACAAATTCTAAGATTATTCTAGACCCACTTTTATGTGAAACAGATTTGGCTACCTTTACTCCAAAGTAACCTTCACCTGCCGTAAACCCCGCTAGTCAATTAGGATCTAAGATATTTCGATCTTGTATCAAAGGTCTAGCCATGGGAATACAGTCAGGAAATTCTCTCATTAATGTATCAGTTAAACCGTTATTCATTGCTGCTCGTATATTCACAATTTGCTCTAGACCTTCCAAAGTCAGATGTGCTTTCTTATTAATTATTTCCCATGCTTGCTTGAACAAAAGATAATCGGCTTGTTTTTGGGTAATTAAAGGATATTTATCTAAATGCTCGAGAATTATACCTAATTCTTTAAAGGATGCCACTCTATATTTAACACTATTCCTTTTTTCTTCATAGAAAATAGACCCTATCCCATGAAAATAATTTTGTATATCTTCCAATATAGCTCTGTCTTTTTTATGTAAAGTGATTTGGAAAACAGGAAAGACTAGTCAGCCTTGTTTATAGTTGTTATTTTTACTTAATATAAGTGAAAAACTTCCTTCTGCATCTGTAAACCCTGTAATTCAGTAAGGATGAAGATTTTTATTTTCTTCTTTACTAACTGCGATTATTTCATTAGAGATACCCCTACGCAAGTGACTGCTTACGCTTGTTCGCACGAGCATGGATAGAGAGGGAGATAAGCAAGTAAAACCTCTCTTCATCGGATGTATCACTATGTAAGATAGATTTTTTGAAAAAGAGTAAGCGAAACTTTTTGTACTTTCTGAGTCGGATTTTGTTGAAAAGGTAAGTTTTTCAAACTTTCTATTACTAATTGTAATTAGATTAGATCATATCACATATAAATATACCTAAAGGTAGCCGTAGGGTAGACTTGTTAGCATTAAATCTTATAATAATAGCTAACGGTCAACGGAATAACCTCTTAATTATTTGTCGGTTCACCTTTAATTAAGCATCAGGAATATAATAATTTATTATTATATGCTAGTGGGAATAATTAATTGTATTAAAGGTTACTTTAGGTAATTTATATAAGGGCGTTTGATCGTTGAAGTCCAACTATAAATCTAGTCAACCAACTTTGCTTTAAAATAAAATAATTCTAATTTAAATAAATTTTATAGAATTAAATATGATTTATATAAAATTAAATACTAAACCCTATATAGTATTTTAACGTTTAGATTTATAGATAAAACCTGCGGATTGTTTAAAAGATAAATATTATATAATATATACCTGATATATATATTATTATTTTAAAGGTTCCCGCAATTTGCCCTTTTCGCATCGATCGACCCCCGATGGCCCTTTGAATTCTTACTTTTTTTCAAAAGGATTAACAGGCTCAATTCCCATAGGAGGTCATTGAGCACCTAATTCTACTGTAGGTGTTAAAGCACTCGTTTTTAATATATTTATATATTTTTATATAAATAAAAATTTTAATATATGCATCTTTATGTTAATACTATTTTCGTCTTTTATTCATTCTACCTTTTATTTTTTTTAACTCGTCTAATCCTTCTCTAGTTAAATGAGCTTTATTATTGATTAGAGCCGCGGCTTTTTTAAAATCATCATAATTTTTAGATTTTAAACCATGTAATTTAAATTCTTCAAATATTGGGATAACTTTATCGCGAACATCCGTAAATTTTTCAACTATAAATTCACCACAATCTGATTTAGATATATATCTTCCACAATTAAAAGTAGAAATTAAACTTTCTAAGAGATCTTTATCTTTACTATGTTGAGATAAAATAAATCTTAATCATACAGCTTCGCCTAATTTAGATTCTGGTGATTTTTTTAATGCTATAAAAAAACAACCTGACGCCTCAGTGAAACCAGCCAATCAATGTAAATCTTGAATTTTTCTATCATTAATTTTTGGTACTAATGCAGGTTCTAAATCTGGAAAAGCTAAACTTAAAGTATCAGATATTTCTCCACCGTTAAGCGTAGTTTTAATTGATACTATTCTATTTAGCCCTTCTAAAGTTCAATGTTTTCCCTCTTTCATTAAGTCTATTACTTCTTTAAAAAGAAGAAAATCGGATTGTTTACGCGTCAATAAAGGGTGTTTATCCAAATGATTAATAATTATATTTAAATCTTTTAAACCTGATACTCTATATTGAACAGATTCTACTCCCAATTTTGTAATATGTCCTACCTCAAAAAACAATTTAATTTGCTCTAATAAGGCAAGATCTTTTTCATGAACACCTATTTGGAATATAGCTTTTATTCTGTAACCTGTTTTATATCTAGGGTCTGAATTAATACCTACGAAAAAGCATCCTTCTCCGTCAGTAAATCCTGTAACATACTTAGGATTTAATACATCAGTTGTATTATCGACTGATGAAGCTTTAGTAGAAAATAAAGATCTTTGAGTTATTGAAGAATTTAAATATTTATTAACCCTAATAGTACTAACATTTTTTATTGGATGCATATAAACCAAGTTTCCTTGGCACTTAGAGCACACCTTACAATATTTAAATAATATTGAGGAACCGTCTGCTCGTTGCTCTTTTACAGATATATAACTATCTGATTTAGATCCGCGATAACCCATTCCTTGTATTAAACCAAGAATCTTTAATGATGTTACTATACCCTCAATCATTAATGAGGCCGCTATTAATCTTTCAACTAACAGTTTAGTTATTAAAGCTTTAGGGTGTTCCCGGAGTTTGGCTCCTATTCACAGATTACTTTTACTATGAAAAAATGCCCAGAAGATTGCCATAAAGAACAAAGCTTCAGACACTATAAATAAAATAATACCTAAGTTTAATCCTTTTTGGACAGAAAGGGTATGGTTTCCCAAAAAAGTACCCTCACTAATTATATCTCTGAATCAAAATGACATAGAGAAAACTAATGTTATAAGAGCTAAATAAAATACATTATGTGCATTGCTAAAACTATGCATAGATAATGCTCCACTACTAGCTAAAGTAAATAAACTAATACTAGTATATAATGGTCATGGTGAAGGGGATACTAAATGAAAAGGATGAATTTGAAAATTACTCCTTACTATTTCAGTCATTTACCTTTATTAATTAATAAGTTAAAAGCATACAAAGTATATAATTAAAATAATTTTAAAGAAAGAAAGTAATTTCTTACTTTACTTCTTTAAGAAATAGGTGAATTGAACACCCAACCTTCCGTGTGTAAAACGGTTGCTCTACCATTGAGCTAATTTCTTTTATATTAAATTTTTTACTTTAGATTTAATTTTTTTTTTTTTATTGTTATAACTATAGCACCTCCCATTGCTAATAATAATATAAAACTAGCTATTATAAGTCACATATTATAGTTAGTATACATAATAATTTAAGGGTACTTGCGCAAACAATTAACTAACTAGTTAATTTAAACGATTCCTGTTCTGCTTTAATATTACGAATTTGATCAAAACCCTCTTTTGTTAAATGAGATTTATTTTCTATTAATTGGGCAACTTTAGAAAAATATTGAAAATCTTTCAGTTTATTACCTATAATAGGATATTTAATAAAGAATGTAATAATCTTATCTTTAATATCTGAGAATTTAGTAACTCTTATATCAACTGCATCTCTACCTCTAGCTAAATTTCCGCAATCTAAGTAAGTTATTAAACTTTCCATTAATTGTTGATCACGAACATGTTGAGTTATAGTAAAGATTAATTTAGTAGCCTCACCTGATTTAGTTTTAGCTTTAAAAATTTGAATTAGAAAGCTACCCTCCCCTGAAACGAATCCTACAACTCACTGAGGGTTAAGGATTATAGGGTTTTGAACTAAAGGTCTTACAATTGAAATTATATCAGAAAAAGCTGCTTTTAATTGATCTGAAAGACCTCTATGCATTAATCCTTTAATTTCAACAAGTTTTTTAAGACCTTCTTTAGTTAAGTGTTGTTTAGTTTTAATTATTTCTTATCCCCTCCGGGGATTAGGCGAAGCCGGTCCTTGCTTAAATAATAAAAAATCCGTCAATTTTTGAGAAGGGTATTTCTCTCCGCTCCTAATAAAATTAAGGCGCGCGACAATGATCAATTAATATAGCTAAATCCTTTTCAGATGTAACATAATATTGAATTAAGTAACAACTTTGGGGATATAAACCTACGCCAAAGTAGCTTTGAATATTATCCAATAGAACTTTATCTTTATGTAACCCTAAAGAAAATATAGCTTTAACACGTCAACCAGTATTATATTTATTATCTTTAACAAAACTAAAAGTAAAACAACCTGACGCATCTACGAACCCTGTAATAAATAAAGGATTCAAATTAAATTTAATATTCTCTACTTTACTTTGCTGAGATGGTAAAGTGGAAGAAAATCTTTTAAAGTTTTTTTTTTGGAAATCCATTAGAGTATGGCTTAAACCTAAGGTTAATTACTCGGTTTATGACTAGATTTAATTGTTATTACTATAGCACCAATCATCGCTAATAACAGTATTAAACTTGCTAATATAAGTCACATGTTATAGTTAGTGTACATCACATTACCTATACTAGTTATATCACTATTTTCTATTAAATTTAAGAATTAAGTAATCTTATATATTGTCTTTAGATAACACAATTTATTCTCAAATGTAAAGGAACGATTTTTCCACAATCTATTTGAAACAACTGACTGGCTAGTATTTAAAAATTTAGCGCAAGCTGTTTGAGAATCAAATGTATTAAGAATATTCCCTTCACTATCTATAAGTTGAATAATTTGTGTGCGCAAGCTACTCCTGTCACTAGGAATCTATTTTTGGAAATTATTCAGGTTCTACCTTCAATAGTTTTGTAATTAGAAGGTCCTTGCAACATTCGTTTAATTTCAGCATCTAATAATGCTCTGTCCACAACTAGTTTACCGGCTGTAGATAATCTACGAGAATTCATTTGACTGTTTATTAATTTTATTAAGTTAACACCTTCATCCTTATATTGTAGACCCATGTCCTTTAACTTTAAGATAGTTTTCCAGTCTTGATAATCTTTTTGTTTTTTTGAATATCAAGTTAGAGAATCAAAAAAAGGGATTAACACATCTCTAATATAAGCCGTGTTAGCTATACTTAATTTATATGTATGCCGATGATTTTCTTTCTGTTGTTTTTTTTGATTAAGAGAAACCAAGTTATCATCTTTAAATTTAGACAAATTTTCACCTGATCGTCAACATCATCCACATGAAGAGTAATTTGATAAATAAACACATAATGAAGATTGTTCTGCTTTTTAAAATAAAATGTACCTTCTGCATCAGTAAAACCACCAAACCATTCGTAAAAACTACTACCCTTATTTTTAATACTTTCAGGTGTTAACGATGTGCTATATGCACGTGTGCTACCCTCATAGTTATTAAAAGGTTTACCAAAAGCTGTCACAGAATCACGGACTATTGCTTGTGTAGAAAATTTATTAACTCTAACACCATTGTTCCGTTTATTTGTAAGATAAGAAGTATTTGAACCTCCCATATTTATGTGAACTATTACTGTTTACTCGGCTTAATTGTAATAACTATAGCTCCTATCATAGCCAATAAAAGTATTAAACTAGTTATTATAAGCCACATATTAAAATTAGTATACATCACATTACCAATACTAGTTATATCACTATTTTCAACTATCGCCCCATCTCATATCTTACTTGTTACAAAATGTATATCATCATTAGATGTATTTAAATCCACTTTTTTATTATCTTGATTTAAAGAGATATTATATAAAATATTGTTTAAATTATAATAGTTATTTAATATAGCTATATTGTAAGGTAATAATTGAAAAATAGGATAATTAAAAGATATCGCTATAGCGATAGCTAAAGGTATACTATTACTAGTATTGCTTTGTAATTCACTTATTCTAATATTTATTAACATTAAAATAAATAAAAACAATATAGATCAATTCTAATTAACTTAAGATGAATATAGTTATTAATTAATACTAAATTCATCAAGGAGTTACTATCATACGTATTGATGATCACCCTACAATATAAATTGTTAAGAGTTGTCCTTTCTCCCTATGAAAATACATTCATTTTAGAATCCGACTGTACATTTAGACAGGTATTTAAACCTAACCCCAGTGAACCAGTCTGTAGCGACATTTACAACTGCCGACGGTCTTAAATCAGGATATTCTTAACCGTTTTCACTTATTTTTTCTACAAGTATGGAATAGTACGGTTGTAACCTTCTTTCTAAACCTGTGCTCTTAATTCTTCTATTTTCTTTTATTATTACTGCTGCGTAGCCAGCCTACAAAAATAATAATAATAATAGTACTTGTACCTATTTATTTAAAGTAACAAATATTGGATAAGACTAACGATAAAAAACCGGTACTCTTCTAACTTGGTTTGCCTTAACTTTAACAAAATCTCCCTCTGAAGATAAGGAATCCAAATGTCTCCTTACTGTTCTAAAATCTACATTTAAAATTACAGCTGCCTCATTTAAAGTAGAAGCTAAGATTATTTCTCCAGTATTTAAAATTATTTCATATACACAGTTCGTTCAACGCCTATTTACCTGTTTTCTAGTTATAATATCTAACTGACGACCATCATCTAGATGTATAATAGTAGGTTTTGCATTTATTATTCTATCTAAGATTTCTTTAGATAAACTAGGGATCTTTTCGGCTTCTGAGTTGCTAGATAATCTATAGTTATTCATAGTATATGATAATTTTAATATTAAGGGTTTAATTTCTTCATTTCTGTAGGCTCCATTATAGACAGCCATGTTTATAATTTTAAAATCATTGAAATCTTTACCTTTCTTAGTAATAAATGTCATATTATCCAAAAAGGGTATAAAATAATTAGTTAAGATATTATTATTTAAAATTTTAAGTCTTATAAACGGCTTAGAATTATTCATAGATTTAGTTTCTATAATTGTAATAGCTGATGAATTTTTTAATTTAAACATAGAATACTTATCAAACCCTAAATTATTTTCTAAATACTCTTTTATTTTTTCTATAACAGGAAGTTGTACCTTAGAAAGTCCAATGTCAAAAACTGGTCTAAACATACTTCTATCTAAATAGAATGTACCTTCACCCTCTATGAGCCCTAATAATCAAGAATTAGAAATTTTTATATTATAATCGCTAGGGAAATTAAAATCAATTCGACTATTATTCATTCCATTTTTTATTCTTAACAATTCATCAATTAGAGTTCTCTTATCTATTCTATTATTTTCATAATATAAATTAAAAGCTTTTTTAAAATCTAAATAATCAAGGTATTTAGTTGTATTTAAATTATATTTATCAAATATAGATATTAATTTATTAATATCTTTACGATGTATAATAGTAAATTTACAACTATTACCATACACTGCTACTTCATTACCTAAATTTAATTTACTTTTTATATATTTTAAAGTATTTAAGTCATCCTTATGTAACTCAATAATAAATCTGAAACTAGCTCCTGTAATATTACCATTTTTATCTTTTTGAAATACTATAGTGAAATTAGACTCCCCATCTGAAAATCCTACAAATCATTTAAGAAACTCTTCATTCTCTTTATCAGAGCAAGACAAAGTAGAATAAAATTTTTTACCGTTTAATTTAATCGGTTCCTTAAAGTAAAACCTAGGATAACTTGAAGTCATATAAGAAGAATTACCGCTGCAGCTAATATCCAATTGAGAAAATTTGATTAGAATTAAAAGTACCTTGTAGAGTTGGATTTGAACCAACGCAGCTAAATTAATACATATACGTTTTATAACCGCTCCAATATAAACAATTAAATAAGATAAACCTATAAAACTTAAACCTAACATTATTAAATAACAGGATATATTCGCAAATAAACCTATTAAAAAGAGTACGGATACTATGGGGTTTTTACTAATAATAACAAGTATACCACATAAAATTGCCAATAATGATAAAATATCTAATATATCTGTTCTATAACCATTTGTATAAGTTTCGTATATAATAAACAAATTATTCATATTTATATATATTTTCTTTTTACCTTCGTAAAGGATAAATTGTGCCAACTCATTAACTCTCGTTAACGGCCAGCGTACTCAGAATTGAACTGAGGATTGGAGGTTGAATGCTCCCTATATTTCCATTAAACTATACTCTTAAAAAAGTATATTTTCGTTTTCATGCGCTAAAAATTAGCTACAAAACCAAAAGTGAAAAGAAGTGATCACACTACGTACCGATAAACTCAGGTTGATAACAGCTAATGAGGAGATAAACATTTCTTTTTTTTTTCATTTTCTAAGTCTTAAAGTCTAATGCGGAGCATAAGCCTGCGGAAACAAAAAAAAAGGTAAAAATAGCCATCCGCTAAATTTGCGGGGATAATTAAACTTCTACAAAAAGTGTAGGCGTTTTCTCACTACAGCTGAGATTTGAACGATCATCAAAAACTGATTTGATGAACGTTCTCCTCTCATAATTAAGGATTCTTCTGGGGGGTAACAAGACGGATTACTCTCACAAGTAAGCTTTTTTTTGTGGGTTGTTATGTGGGTTCCTTCCGCATTCCGCGTTTCTTTAAAAATAAAATACTTGTTACCAATCTTCACCATAATCAAAAATTGAAAATAGGAAGACACCCTACATCCATCACTATATATCCAAGCTTTTGATATATAACTACCTCCAAGTATAAAATAAACAATTATTTTTTTTCACCACTATTACCACCATTGTTCCACTATTACATGGTTACATTATTCCATCATTACCTGTCTTCCATCAAATACAGTAGTTAACCTCTACTATATTACATACTTAATATATCAATTAAAAATTAATTATTATTATTATTGTTATTATGAAATTTATCATCATACACCGCTAAAGCTCCATGAGTTTGATTAAGATGTTCCTTTTTGTTTGTACAAGCTTCGTACCTTCCTTCGGGAGATCTGTTAGATTTAACCAAAAGATCTCCTTCTTTGGCGTTAATACCTGATGGAGTTAATTCACTTCTATCTAGATATTGATATTTATTAATAGCAATCTCCTCATCCCCAATCGCATCATTACGAGCTTCACGTACAATATCTCCCTCTTCTTGAGTAAAGTCATGTGCTTTACCAGTTTTATTTAATTGGTTAGTTTTTGGATCCAAATCACTATCCTCCCATCTTGCTTCTACTTTATCAATAATAGTACAGACAGGACAGTTATTACCTGAATTGTCAGGGTATTGAGGATTTGAATTAGGATTTGGCTTTTTATCCTCCTCTTTTTTATTATCCTCTCCTCCCCTAACATCATCCTGCTTAATACCAGTTTCAGCTTGATGACCATCTTGAGAGTTGTTTTCCATTTTCAAAACATCGAAATTGTCAAAATATACTAATGAACTTCCCACTAAAATACCCGTAAACATTGAAAATATAAAAGAAAGAATCATAGAGAAAAAAGCTAAAACAGTTAAACCTAATAATAATCTTAATAAATTAATATAAAATTCATCTAAATTATTACTATTAATAACCAAACTTATAATTTTAGCAACCATTAAAAATAATAACAAACTACTTAAAGTAGTTTTGGCTAAATCAAAAGCATCATTAAAAGATAGAATATTTAAATCAATACTTAATAAACCACTATAATAAACAACAAAGATAGATAAACCTAAAATAATTAAAAAAACAAATACGTTTAATATGATTCATAATGCATTAATTGAATAATTTAATATCAGAATCCTTAATTTAGGTATTATAATACAAACTAACATAACAAAAACAGAAACGATTTGTCATATATTCAATACAGGTCAAAATACTATAACATACCCGTTAAATAATAATGAACAAAGAAATAATATAAAAAATAAATTGTTCTTTATAATTTCTCTATCTATAATATAAAACTTCTTTAATGAAACAGAATTTAAAATCTCTTTAAATCTATCAACATTGTTTCAAAAATCTATAGTACCACCCTTAGTCTGTATATAGTATTCCAATTTATATGATTTATCTTTTTTAATCAAAGATTGCAATACCCTCTTTAATCCAGATAAAAAACTTTCTTTATAAAGAACAGAAGGTAATAATACAATTTTATAATTTTTTCCTTAGTAGAATAAAAACGTGGTATAATCGGTAACATAAAGGATACATGACTAGAAAAATATCAGCAAACGGCTGCATGATAAAAGCTAGGGGCAGTCCTATTAAAACTTAAAAAGTTAACACCTCTAAATTTATTTATATAAAATTTGTTCATCATTTTTTTCATAGTTAAATAAGTTTGGTTTTTTACCTTCGTAAAGGATGAATTACAAGAGTACTCAGATTTGAACTGAGAATTTGGAGGTTGAAGCTCCCTATTTTACCATTAAACTATACTCTTAAAAAAGTATATTTTCGTTTTCATGCGCTAAAAATTAGCGAGGAAACCCCCAGCGGAAAAGAGGTGATTCGAACACCTATATGTAATTCTACACAATATTTAGCAAATATCTTACCCTACCAATAGCAACTTTTCCTTGCTTCTTCCACCCACTACGTTTTAAGATAACCTATATAAAGAGCAAATAGTATTAAAACTTTCGAATTAGAACGGTCTATTTTGAAAATTACTCCTTGGAGGCGCAAGCTCCTATAATAATTATATATACACTATTTTTGCTGTTTATGTCCCACCTCCGCCCCTCGGGAACTTTCCCTGAAGTTGACGAGTCATAAACTTAATAAACAACCACGCTAGTACCAGCAACAACACTAGCTATTTAATAATTTCACTATATATTTTTTAATATTAAATGAATTATTTAATTTAGGGTTAACAAATATTTTCAGATTACTAATTTATATATAAATATATTTATATTTTACTTAAACTTATAGATAAGCAAACATAAAGAAGAACTTTATCACTTTAATTAGTATATTATACCTTTTTAAGACTGTGGAGTTTACCTTTAAATTTAAATAAACTATTCTTGTTAATTCTGTTAGGAATAGTTTGTAAAGATACCTCCAAATAGTTAGCACAATCTTTAAATGTGTAAAATGTTTCGGCTACTTCTCCCTTCTCATCTATAAGTTGTATTTCATTCTGTACCACTCCATTAATAAACCTATTATGTGAAATTATTCAAATGTTCCCATTTCTAATCTCTAAGTTAGAAGGTTTACTTAACATAAGGTTAATATCTTTATATAAAAGCTCTCTATCTATTGTTGCCATACCTGAGTTAGATAATCTACGGCTATTCATTTGACTAATAATTAATTCTATTAGTCTTAAACCGTCATCTGTGTATTGAAACCCTTTATCACGAAGCATCAAGATACTAGCTCAATCTTCAAAATCTTTTTTCTTTTTCCTTTGTTAATTTAGCGAATTTAAAAAAGGTATTAAAGCTTCTCGAATGAAATCATATTGGTTAACTATTATTTGACATAATTTTTTATTACCTAATTCATTTTTGCTAATTACAAGTCTCACTCCATTGTTAGCCTTATCTAATTTATTTAATTCAGGACCTCCCAATTTTTGTAAAAACTTCTGTAGACCCTCCAATAAATCTAAATCAATAAACGCTTGACTAATATTAAAGATTAAGCTTAATTCTTTAGATTTAATGAAAAATGAACCTTCAGCTTCGATGAAGCCTAGTAGTCAATAAGGAGTAATCCTATATTGATGATATGCAGGTAATTTATAATCAGTTCTTTTACTATTTATACCACTTTTGATTCCTTCGAGTTTTTGAACCAGATCTAGTGTTTTACTACTAGAGTTGATATATAACTCGAAAGCCTCTTTGAAATTAAAGAAGTTTAGCAATTTAGTGCTATTTAAAGTATATTCTTCTAATGCGGAGCATAAGCCAAAGGCGGTAGATTTTTATTATTTTTTTAATATCTTCGATATTATCAACTCTAAATATACACGTATTTTTAAACTCTGATACTCTACCTAAACCTAGAATATATCTAATATGAAGTAAAGCGTGAAAGTCGTCAATATGAAGCTGAATCTGGAAAAAGAATTGGTAAGAATTAGCCGAGCCTTTTCTTTTTTCGAAGAAAATACAAAATAGAAGTTACCTTCTCCATCTGTTAACCCACATAGTCACTCATAAAATTCTTGCATATTAAATAAGGATTGATCTGTTGCCAGAGCGGTCTTGTTATTTTTATCATCTTTATTGAGTAGTTTTTTCAATTAATACTTCTCCATCCAAAAAACCTACCTGAACTGTCGTCTCAAACCCTAAAACTTTCAAAACCTTCATTAACACCACCGCTATTCATTAAATTGTTATTTGTAATTTTGTTATTATTTTTAGTCATTTTTGCTTTCATCATTTTCATAATATCATTGCGTATTAATTCAGATTATTATTGAGAATAGTGCACAAGCATAGTGCACAAGCATAGTATAAAAGGTATAATCTTCTAAGTATTTTTCATTGGACATGTATATATTTTTGTTTGGTTATTTTTATTCTTTAACGGTGATACTAAAGAATCAGGGTTATTTTATCTTTAACCGAGAGATTTAAAATCTAAGAATTGTAGGCATTTGCACCCTAAATTTATTCAGAACTTTCACATCTTTTTGTTTAATTTATAGCTTAATTGTTATTTTTTTTATACTCTCGATTAAAGAAACAATTTTTACTATATTAAACATATGTTCAAAAAACTCAATTAATCTACTAAAACAATACTCTAGTCCGTAAACCTACGGGATTAAGGATAAGAAAAACGATAAAACTTTTTATCAATTAATAACCCCAGAGGAGCACTAAAAAAGATTTTATCCATTAGTTGCTAATGAATCGAATTAGAAGGGTCTCGAACCCTCATCTACTTCCGTGACAGGGAAGTCCTTTACCAATTAAGTTACTAATTCTCATATTACGGCCAGTCGAACTCGAATCGACACTCTATGATTGGAAGTCATCGGGTCTACCATTAACCTATGGCCGCTTATTTTTTTTAGGATATACGAGATTCGAACTCACATAATGATGATTAAAAGTCATATGCATTACCCTTATGCTAATATCCCTCAAATCCCTTATGCATATCTATTATTTTAGCGTCCCTAAGATGAATCGAACATCTATCATGCTCCTCTCTCCCTCTCTCTACGGATCACTATTTACTCTAATACTAATAACTAAATATACCTTAGCTAAATATAAATTATATAAAGAATTACTAAAATCTATCTTCAATAAACAGAGACCAGTAACGTCCCCAAGATGAATCGAACATCTATAGCTGCATTAACAGTGCAGAGCTCTACCGTTGAGCTATGGAGACTTGGGATTTGTTCTGATTTAGAATAAAAAAATGTTATCTACTTTACAAACATAGAACATAACTATTTAAAATTATTAGCTTTTTACTATCTTAATGGTAACTAGTTTACCTTCCCTTGTTAAGCTAGAAGACATATCTTTTTCTTTAATAGGTTTAAGGATAAACTGTTGACCGTTTTCAACTCTACGTTTCACAGTTGAACGAGCTATACCTAAATATTTTGCACATTCTGCTACTGATGGGAAAGATTTAAGCACTTCTCCATCTTTTTCTACCAAAAGGACACCGATAGCTGAATTATCCACTCTATAACGATTTAATGATAGAATAAAAGTTATTCCTTCTCTTATTTCATAGTTAGAAGGCTGTTTTAAGAATTCCTCGATATCTACCATAAGTAGATTCCGGTCTAATTTAGTTCTCTTCGAAGTAGATAACCGACCATTGTTAATTTGGCTAACGATTCTCTCAATTAAAGCTTGACCTTCAGGTAAGTAGTGAAACCCTTTTTGAATCATTTTTAAGATCGATTTAAAATCTTTGTAATCTAAATACTTTTTACTATATCATTTGACACTATCAAAAAGAGGAATTAAAACCGCTTCTAAAAAATAATTATTATTAACACTTAAATTAAACTGACCAGGATAACCAAGGTAAACCTTCACTCAGTCTTCGGGTACATTAATTCTACTTGATTTTTGTAAGAATCTTGCTATCTCTTTAAGTAAATCCTCGTTACCTTTCTGAGCAATCGAGAATATTACATTTCTCGTAAGAGTATTATAACTAAAGGAACCATCACCTTCCACAAATCCAATTAATCAGTTTTTAGTTATTCTATAATGATTGATAGGCATAGTGTAATCAGTTCTTTTAGAGTTCATCTTACTTATAATACCTAAAATTATAGGCTTTAATTTTTTAAGGTCTCTATTTGGCTCATTATAAAGTGTGAAAGCTTGTTTAAAAGCTAAGAAATTAAGATGCTTAGAAGAGTTTAAATTGTATTTTGTAAATAAAGCTATAATTATACCAATCTCTTGTTTTGAAATAATATTATAAGTAACTATTGCTCTTTCATGATCAACTTTCACCTTACCTAACCCTAACTTACTTTGAATAAACTATAAAACCACTCGGTCGTCGAGGTGTAAACCAAAACTAAATCTAAATTCAAAAGCACTTCCAGATCTTTGAGGGGTGATCTGGAAGCAACCCTCAGTATCAGTGAAACCAATAAATCATTCTATAAAATCGCAAGATAGTTTAAGTTGTTCCTCACTATCTTTCTCAGCTTCTATATCCTTATTATGTTCTTTTAACCTTTCAACTGAATCACTTAATTATGAATTTTTAGAAAAAATAGATATCTTTAGCTACATCATTTGACAATATAGTACTAGATTCTATATTAGGTATAAGGAGATCGTGACCTATGGCACCTCAAACTAACTTTAGTGCATATCAAGCTATAAATCTTATCAATGTGAGTAAACTGAGAGCTAAATATTGAAATATATCCAAAATGCTAAATAATATAAAAGAGGGAGATATTTTTGTTCCTTCGGAGAAGCGCGAAGCGCGAAGCGCGAAGCGCCCATTTGACCACATGGATTTAGCTAAGGACAGTCTAAGCAGACCATAATCCCCACCAGAACACCCTTTCGTTCCTGACGTTAAAAGGGTAATGTTCGTATAAATAATTTTAATATTCAATAGTATTTTTTTTGCTAATTACTATCATGGCGCAAGCTCGTATTTAAAGTTTTATATTTCGCTTAGCTACAAGACTAAAGGTAGAAAGCATTATTATAATATTTAATTAAATCTTCTTAAACATTGTTTAAGGGAGGGAAGGATATTAACAGTATCAAGCTCTACCATTGAGCTATAGAGACTTATCCTTAGGAGACAAGAGATTCGAACTCTTAAAGCCGCTTTAAACTACTGAGTTTACAGCTCAGCCCTTCTTACCAATAAAGGAAGTCTCCTCTATATAAATATAATTTACTTATTTATTGTAAAAGTCTTGATGGTAAAATCCATCAATATTTTTGTAGTTTGCGCATGAATTTAAAGTTACTCGTTTTGCACAAAAGTTAAATGAACACTTGGTATGATATTTTCTTTTATTATCATAGTTTCGTACTAAAATAAGATTGTCTGGAAGGCTTCACCGTGTAACACCTTTAAATTTAGATAATGTAGAAAAATATTTCTTACAAGGGAAACCTTTTTTAAAACATAGATCAGAACGATGAGGTATATATTTATCACCATATCCTCCCTCTAAATTAGAATAACTAATGATTTTAACTTTGTTGTTATTACATTTCTTACATTCCTGTAATAAAAAATCTTTATCTTTAAGTTTAGATCCTGAAAATACCAATTTAATTTTTTTAGATTTAGATTCTTCTTGATATATATTATCTCTACAAATATTCTTATTCTTATTACAAAAAATTAAAGACAATCAAGAGTAAGCACTGTATCACTTATTTCCGCAATTTAAACATTTTCATTTCCCATAAGTTTTAACATATTCAATATTAGTATCTTTATCTAAAAAACAATTATCACTCGAAGGTTTGATAAATTTAATTTTTTTAGAAGGATTCTTCTCGTTAGTAGAATAAAAACGTGGTGCTATCGGTAACATAAAGGATACAGGACTAGAAAGATATCAGTCAACAAAACCGTATCCCTCCGGGATTAGCCCTCCGGGATTAGCCCTCCGGGATTAGCCCTCCGGGATTAGATAAAAGGTAAAAAGTCTGCTACTAAATTGTGGAAGATAAATATTTCTATAATTTTTAATCATTTTTTTATCATTTAAAAAAGAGAATAACGGCCGGTTGTAATCATTGTCTCTTGCCGTATCAGAGCACTCCCCTCATCATGCGTGTAGGCGCATCGTTTCTCTGTGAACCGGGATTTGATAATGGGTTTCCAACCCGCGAAGATGCTGACAACAGGGGTTTAACTTCCCCCTGCGAGGGATTATGCGAGTGAACTTAACGCATCCCTATACGATAGGTGACTTAGCAGGTGACATTAGCAGGTAATAAACGCGGTAAGTACAGGGATCGCTTGCAACAAAGTCGGGAAATAACCGCAAATGAAGGGAAAGTACAGGTAATGAAGGGGTATAGAACAGGGGTGCTTCGCGCTTCGCAGGGAAGAACGGGGATGAAAGGAAGAACAATATGGGGTATAAGATATAAGTATTCATATAAAATACGTTACCTCTTGTATTATTAATAAATCTTGAGTTTTAATTCTGCTAATCTAATATATTTGGTAACTTTATAAATACCTATTAAATAATAAACTTATCGATTTATCCTATACTTAAATAGTTTATCTTTTATATTCATATTTCCTTAATTTCATACGGAGATTAGAGATTTGAACTCTATGAGCTTAACATTTATAACTTCTATACCTACTAAATTTACAGCTCAGCCGTCATATCTACAAACGGAACCTTCCAAAGTGCGGCCAGTCGAATTCGAATCGACACTTAATGATTGGAAGTCACCGGGTCTACCATTAACCTATGGCCGCTTATTTATTTTTGTTAAATTTTATGAATCCCGTGCAACTTCCACTACACCTTTAAATCACTACGAAGCACTAGATATTAAATATCTACCCTTGTAAGCCTTCGTATTTTTACCATTCAATTTATTCATAATAGTAGAATTACTACAATTCAATGCTAGAGCAGCATTTCTGGCTGAAGGGTAGGTAGTAAGGATTCCACTTTCTAAATCTGTTACTAATACAGTAGTAGCAGTAGCGGAAGAAGATAAAATTTTCATTCGGACATCCAAAGATCTTTTCATAACTGGTTTATTTAGTATATCTTCAAATGTTTGTTGAAGTCTAGCAGTTTTTCATTCTAAATTTTTAAATTTCGTTTCAACTGTATTTAGAACAAACTCCGAAAAACTCAGATCCATATCAAGATTTCTTCGAAATAATCTAACTAACCAGGCTTGTTTAAGTTTAAAACGCGTAATATTGCCAACTAAACGTCCTAAGCTTGAACCGGCTTCTTCGCAAATATTATAACTAGGTTTGAATTTATCTAAGTAATATTGTTCTCTCTTTATAATGTTGGATTTTTCTAGCGAAACATCCGCAGGAAGATATTCTAATATTTCTAACCTAAAATTACTATAACCATACTTTAATAAAGCTCTGTATATAATGCTATTATTCTTAAGTGTTTCTTTTTCCAACCACTTCGTTAAAAAATAATCCCGAAATCTTCGAGTTAAATCCGCTGCACTTCCGATATATGTAGACCCATTAATCAAATTGACTCAACGATATATACCAGGTCTCCTTATATTCTCTTTAAATATCACCTTGTGTCATCTAAATAAACTTTCTCAACCCGAAGAGCCCCAAATCCGCTACTAAATTGACGAATACCTGCTAAAAATCCATATGATATATACAAGGTAGTGTTGCTAAGAAAAGGTGAAAACAATTTAGGTAAGGTCCCTTTCTTTCTTTAATCCCCTCCTTCCTCCTCAATCTATTGAGGAGGTGGAGGGGATAGTAAAAGGTACTAAACTCGCTTCATGAATACATTAAAAAATTTCTCTTCATAAACCTGGTCTAGATTCGCACCAGAAATAATTCACCCAAAGTGAACATATCAGCTCTTAGCTACAGGCTTGGTAGAGAAAGTAGGACTTGAACCTACCAAAAGAGTATAGCCGTCCTGCCTCAGCTATTCTCTTTCCAATCCACAAATTTCTCTTTTTTTTATTTTTTTGTTAAATTTTATGAATCCCGTGCAACTTCCACTACACGCTAAGATCCTGCAACTATAACTAAAATACCATCTGTATAGTGCCCAGTTACTCTATCCATTTATTAGTTCAAATAGTTAACTTATCCTCGCAAGGCAGGACAATTTCTAGAGCCTTGTGTAACTTTTTATATTAGGATCTTACGACTGTACATTAAGCATCATTTCAGACACCCACCAGTGATCCAGTCTGTAGCGATTATATAATTAACCGACGGTCTATAAACAGATGGAGAATATTTAACCGTTTTCACTAGTGTAACCAAGTAGGGATTTACCTAATACCTTTATATGGTATTTTACTTATCTAATTAATAATTTAAGCCCCATTAATTAAGAGTATATTTTTAATTATATATTGCATATACTGTGTATAAGTAAGATTTTGATTACTTTATTATTTAATAAAAGAACCAATTTGGTCCTTGTTTGAACCGTATTTCGACTTAACACTAATCAGAATCGCGCATACGAAGAATCCTACTATAACATCTAAATCCTATCATTTACTTACTTATAATAAGAGAGCAAACTTATTGCACCAACTCCTTTCAGCATGCGACGAGTGGTTAGTACCAATCCAAAGTATTATTCACCGTGACATGGTGATTCACGATTACTAGCAATTTCTTATTCATGCAGCCGAATTTCAGGCTACAATCCATTTCCATATTTTATCCTATTTTTTGAGATTAGCTTAAATTCGCATTTTTGCTTCTCTTTGTGTAGGAGTATGTGGCACGTCTATAGCCCACAATATTAAGGCCATGATGACTTGTCTTATTCCCTTTTGTCCTGACCATTGTAGAGGGCCAGAAAATGCTCTATATTAAGAATTTTACAAATAAAGCCGGGGTATTCGTTAATTCCACGGACGGATCCGCAGTTTCACAACATTAACTGAAAACAGCCGTGCAACGCTTGTTCAACTAATTTCTTAGTCTGACTAATTTGTTAAAGAAAAATTAACAAATTATATTCAAATTGTGGTAAGGTTTTTCGTGGATCATCGAATTAAATAACATACTTCATTGCTGGTGTCAGAAACGGTCTAGTGATTTCAGTTCCTGCGTTGCCACATTACTCTTGAGGTGAAATGCTTACACTTTCATTTATAGACCAAGTATTTTTACCTAACCTATGGCATTCATCATTCTCTGCAAAGACTACTGGGGTACCTAATCCTGTTAGTTCTCTGTGCCTTCGTCCTTTAACGTCAGTTTTTACATAAGAGGTTGCCTTCGCCTTTATCAGTCCCCGAGGTATCAACAAATTTCATCTCTACACCTTAAGTACTACCTCCTCACATAAAACTCTAGTAAAATGTACCTTTTAAAAGGAAAATATTTACCGTCTAAGTACCCTTTAAACCTATTAAAGATGAATAACACTAGCCTCTTACGTATTACCGCGACTGCTGGCACGTAATTAGTCAAGGCATAAATCTGCATATCGTCATTATCAATAATGCATTTAGAACTTTATTTGATAATCAATTTGTAGTCCCTTTACGGTCTACCATTCCTCTAAGTTGCCAGTTCAGCCGTTTGGCCATTGACCAAAATTCCTCACTGCTGTACTCGCTTGCCCTGGGGTTTTTTCAGACCCAGTGTGGTCGATCAACCTTTCAGCTTCGACTACGAGAATTAAGGCTTGTTAAGTAATAACCTTAACAACTACCTATCCCGACGATAACTCCTTAAGTCCTCTTAAAGCGGGTTGTTTACACCCTTTTTATTATTATGAGGGATCTTTCCCTCTCTTTAAGGTAGGCCGGATATCTATACTCACCTGTACACCACTTTTAATAAAATTATTCATTAAATTAAACGTTCGATTAGCATGTGTCAAGCATTTAGACAGCGTTCAATCAGAGCCATCACCAAACTCACCTATATAAATACAATTTACTTATTTATTGTAAAAGTCTTGATGGTAAAATCCATCACTATAAATTTTGGGTTCCCTAGCTGATCCTGGTTTAAAAAACCTTTAAAGATAGTTATTTTATTTTATTATTATGAAAATTAGTACAAAAAGTTCATGACCTTAAACAAAAGTTTCGAATAAAACCAAGCTATTTCTGGGTAATTATATCTCTCTAAATTATAGTTTTATGTAGGCTTTGCTAAGCTCGCTTTTAAATCTTATATTATGATAAACCTATCTATCCTCCGAACCCAGGTTTAAGAGATCAACCTTATAATTATATTTATTTAATAATAAATAACTATTATGAAGAAGACCTTAGGTACTAGGCCGAAGGGTTAATTTATTATATTTTCTATTTTAAACCTAAACCTTTCGGTTAAAGTAATTAAATATACGGACATATTGTTTACTATAACTTTCCTTAAATTCTTTTAAATTTAGTTTATTATTATCTCTAAAACTTATAGGAAGAGAGTTATATTATTCTTCCTATTTCTACCTTATCTGCCTTCATTCTATCAGGGTGTATCTATGTAAATATCCAAAAAGATAAACCTTAGATGTTTAATAAATGCACTTCTAATTAAGGTTTGCTAAAGGTAGGGGGAGGGATACCTGTTACTAAAAGATGATTTTTAGCAGTCTTTTATTATTATTATATCTACTTAAAATAAAAAGACTAAATGTAGAAGCCCCTCATTCTCATTTTAGATTCGAACTAAAATCGGGATATTATAAGTATCCTGCTTTACCTTTGAGCTAATAAGAATATATTCTTAATCTTTAAATTATTAATAATATCTGTGTACTATTACAACACTAAATAATAATTATAAATTATAACATAATATTATATTTATAGAGATATTTCGCATAATTGTTTAATTTAAAACAATAAATAATTAAAATTAAACTAATTTTAACTATTAGTATTTCTAGATGAAGAAGCAGGAGATCTAGATCTTAGGCTTCTATTCGCTTCATCTAATAAACGATCATAGATACTCATTAGTCTAACTCTTCCTTCTAGAGCACCCGAGATAAGTTCTTGATTACCAGTATTAATTAGATCAGATTTTACAAATTCTAATCTACTTATTATACATCTAAGATGTAATTCTGAACATTCGTCCATGCTTCTAATATTATGCCATATATGAAAAGGGTTATCCCTTTGTGGTCTATCATATATGGAATATCATCCAAAAGGTGGACAAATACCTTCTTTTTTTTACGGCTTTAATCTATTATACTTTCAATATTAACTACTTAAAATAAAATCTTAAATAGAATAGAGCTTCTCCATTTTTCTCTTCAAGAGGATTCCGAAAATAATTAGAGCTTACGTCTAGATTATTATTTTCGAAGTTGAAGAAATAATAATTACACCCACCACCACCCGGTTATATTAATTACCAAACCAGATATGCTTAACTAGCTTGGAAAAAAGATAACCACGTAATCATTTATTTTTACATTTTATTCTTAATCCCCAAGGGGCTTTAAAGTTCCTCCCTAATAAGATGTTGAAAAAGAACCCTCTAGTAAAGTAACAATATATAAAATCAGAGGTTCCTTCCTACTAAATTAATTAAGAAACAAGCAACCAATGGCTATTCATCCTAACTAAATTTTTAAGGAGCCTAAAGTGACGTCCCTCTAAAAATTATTAAACTATTTAATACTTATTAAACTAATTTTAACTAAAAACTAACAAAACTCAAGAAAAACTAACCAGTAGGATCGTCAAAATCCATAAGATCGTTTTCTAGCTTCACATCCGAAGAATCTTGTTTAAATCTACTTCCAGTAGCTGATGTACTACTAGATTCTTGATTAGCAGAGCTAGATTCTTGATTAGCAGAGCTAGGTTCTTGATTAGTAGAGCTAGGTTCTTGATTAGCAGAACTAGAAGAAGGTAGGTTTTGATTAGTACTACCTTGGTCAGAACCATTTTCACTAGCAGAACTGTTACGTCTAGTAGTTCAACTACCATAATCCGTTTCCGATTCTTGTGATTGAATATAATCTAATACTCATGCACGTTTTTCCGCTATGACCCTTAGACTTTCATCTCTTTGTTCTCGAAGTGGATAACGATCCTCAGGATTAACTCTGTTAGCTTCTGCTATATACCTTTGAGATTTTTCCCTTTTTTTTTTAAGCAATAAGCATCTAATCCACTTGGATTATCTTTATATTTTTTAGCTAATTTCCTTCCAGCGACATCAATTTCATCCTCAGAATCGCTGCTATATTCAGAATCGTACTGAACCAAGGAAGGAGTAGACGGAGGGTTAGTATAATCCGGTGGAGTGTTACCTGTAGAATAACATACATATGGACCATTGCAACTAGAACTAAAAGGAAAAGTATAAATTACCAAAATATTTTCTAATGTAAATCTAAACCATCCTTTATGTAACCCGATGACAAAAGCACAAATACCTGTGCTTGTATAAAAGCTATCCCAAGTTCCAAACCCGAGAAAGCTATAATAAACGACAAAGGGATTAATCCCAAAAAAAAGAATATTATACCACTTGTCATTATATTGTATGTGAAACCTGCTAAAATATTTAATAACATGTGACCTGATAGTCAGGCAGGCAGCCAGCCTTTATTAATAAGGACAACCCTCTAACCCTACCCTCGGTAAGCTTACACCTAACTACTCTTTATCCTTATTAATAATGTTACCAGCTTTCAATTTTAGGTATTATGAGAATACAAATGAAATACAGTATAGGTAAGCTATTATTATCTTAGAAAAAAAAAAAGAAAAAAAGTTCAACACTATATATATTATAAGAAATATATCTAAAAAATAAACTTATTTTTAGCTTAGTAAGTGTACTAGGATCTTATTTTTTTTAGATATTCAAGAATAAGACCCATATTACATTCATATACAGCTATTTGTCCCATTACTTTTCTTTTAGCCAGCAAAATAGCAGTTTCATTACCTGATTTGACTGCAGCTTCATATTGATTAACTGTATCTGTTAAAAGCCATTCTTGACGATTTTTTAAATAATGAATACTTTCTAATTCATTTTTATCAAGATTATGTTTGAATCCTAAAACAAGAGGAGGACGATTAATTTTAAGAATCCAATCAGATACTAATCTCTTCTTATAAGAAGGCAAATTATCAAAAATATTGTCGGTTTCCCCTTCTTTAGTTTTTCTTTTTTTTCTTGAAGGTTCCCCTAAAGGTTCTGTTCCCTTTGTGTCTTGTTCTGGTCCTCCTCCTCCTCCCGATCCTGAAGATCCAAATGGTTTCCCAGGTCCTCATCCAGATGGTACCATCTTAATTATATAATTATTTATCTTAGAGCTAATTCCTTTAATTAAAAGAATTAAATTACTAAAAATAAGTTCAATTCATATAAAAAATAATATAATCGAAGATAACCCTAATATACTTAATAATATAAATAAAATCATTTCACCTATTTTATGTAATTCAGGATTATATTTTATTATTTTTTCATTATGTATAAACCATATAGTTAAACCTAATACATAATTAAATGTAGATATAACTAAGATAAAGTTAGATAAAAAGACTAATATATCTAAATGAGTACATTTAAAAATAATAGCTCAACAATAAAAAAAAAGATTTAAATCATTTATTTTTATTTTATTATACACGAAAATGTTATTATAAAATTTTACTATTCAAATTTTACTAGCAAAATATCATCCATATTTTTCTAAATCTACTTTAAAAATAGAATAATATTCCAAAATTAAATTAACTAAATATTGTCTTATATTTTTAAAATATTTAGATATAATTAGATTTAAAAACTTTTCAAATAAAATCTTTAAAAATACCATTATTTTTAAATAAAAACCTCTTATATAAAAAACAGGATATAATAAATAAAAGAAATCTAAGTTCTTTTGTATAAACCCTTTATTAAAAAAGAAAACTTTTCAAATTAAATAAGGTATAAACAAAATAAATCTTATTAAATCATTTAAATAAGATTTAACTTTACGATCTCTTAATGTAAATCTAAACCATCCTTTATGTAACCTGAAGATAAAACTACAAAAACTTGTGCTTGTATAAACGCAATACCCAATTCTAATCCTGAAAAGGCTATAATAAATGATAAAGGGATTAATCCTAAAAAAAAGAATATTATACCACTTGTCATTATATTGTATGTAAAACCCGCTAATATATTTAATAACATGTGACCTGACATTATGTTAGCTCCTAATCTTAAACCAAGAGATATACATCTAGCCAGATAACTTATAAATTCTATTAAAACTAATAAAGGTAATAAAGCTAAAGGACAACCTGCGGGAACTAAAAGAGAAAAGAATTTAAGTCCATGTTGTGAGAAACCTAAGATTGTCGCTCCTAAAACTATAGTAAAACTTAATGAAAAAGTCAAAGCAAAATGACTTGTCGCAGCAAAACTATAAGGTATTAACCCTATAAGATTATTCATTAAAATAAATACAAATAAAGCATAAATAAACGGGAAGAATACTTGTCCATTTTTTGGGTTTATTTGATTTGTAACAATGTTAAGAATAGTTGCAAAAAGACTTTCTTGACTTATTGATCAATTATTACCTACTAATTTATTGTAATTTGTACTTAAAAGATTAAGAGCTAGTATAAAAAACGCTCCTATCATTAGGTATAATCCTATATTAGTTATTGATAAATGTATATTTCCTAATATCATGACCGTCAAATTTATCACCTAAATATTTAATAAAATAACAATAATCAACAATAAATAAACATAAATTATAACTCGCTGTTTGTGTGTAGCCAACCTTAACATATAAGGTTTAGGATAAACCAGGATTCTTACTTAGACCTTCAGATCTTTTATCTTTTTGATACTGTTTCATTCATACTTGCTTTTATTTCACGAATTTTATTAAACCCTTCATTAGTAAGATGACCTTTGGATTTAACAATTTCACATACTTTACATCATTTTTTAAAATCCGAGGATTTAACACCTAAAACCTCAAACTTACTAAAAAACGGTAGGATTTTATCCCATATATCCGAAAATCTTGAACAAGTGTAATAAACTGCATTTTTTGATTTAGATAATCTTCCAGATCCTAAATAATTAACTAAACTTTCCATTAAGTATTCATCCCGAGAATGTTGACATATAGAAAAAATTACTTCAACTATCTTTCTATCATTGTTAGTAGATTCACGTTGTTTAATATAGAAACAACCTTCACCAGAAGTAAATCCAGCAAGTCAATTGGGATCTTTAATTTTTTGTGCTTCAACTAAAGGTCTAGGGAATTTATCTGTATATGGAAATGCTTCCTTTAAATCCTTAGATAAACCTTTATTCATTGAGGCTTTAATATTTACAATTTCTTGTAACCCTTCTAGAGTAAGATGTCCTTTTCGATTCATAATATCAACTGCTAGTTTAAATAATTCAAAATCAGCTTTCTTTTGAGTTAAAAGTGGATATTTATCAAAATGAGGAATAATTATATTAGTTATTTGTTCTATAGAAAATAACCGTAACTGAATCATATCCTCACCCTTTGGATCAATACTTCCTATTCCACCTAAAGAGGATTGAATACTTTTTAATAACTCTAGATCTTTTTTATGTAAAGTTATAACAAATGAAGCTTGAACTTTTCAACCTTGACGATGGACAGATGACTTTCTAACTGAAATCATAAAAGATCCTTCTCCATCAGTGAACCCTGTAATAAAGAAAGGATTAATTAAATTTAATTTGCAACTAGTAATAGATTTGTTAACAGCTGAAACAGTAGATTCGGTACGAGTTATATTATTAGTTATATTATTAGTTGAATATTGTCTTGTAAATAATTGGGAAGAAGGGATTTTAACTTGATAAGTTCTTTCGAAACCCATTAGAGTATATCTTAAACATGATAAAGTATTACTACCATGTCAACTACCGTCTACTCGTTGCTCTTTTACAGCAATACTTTCACATATTACTGACTTAGATCCGCGATAACCCACATTCTTTTCAGAAGCCTTCTGGCTTGTTACCATACACAGGTAATTAGTCTGTCCACTTATACCCTTTCGAGTATAGCTTGGTACCAGAAGTTCTAGGGTGTCCCCGGAGTTTGATAGTTTAACCCACATTGTGTTTTGTTTCCCAGACAATACTGTAGGTGCATCCAAACTTAATAAATCTCTAATTTCAAATTGATTTAAAGGACTAATTATTTCTCGGTTTAAATTAAAAAAGTTTGTGAATTTTTCCATTGTAAATTATCATAACTGTATTCAATAATTAATAAAAAAGTATAAAATTTAAACATATAAAGTAATTATTATAATTATAATAACTAAATTTAAATATATATTTATACACTTTAAATAAAATTTTTTCATTGAAATATAAATCTTGATAAATTAAATTTAATATAATATTCTAGAAATCTACTGATTGCACAGGAATATTAATTAAATAATTTAGATATAAAAGTACGAGCTAAAAATAAACGAACAAATCTAGGTAATATATATTTAGATAACATATAAATTGTAATTATTATAATTACAAAAGCAAAAGTTACTTCATTTACAAAATAAAAAGGTGTTAATTGAGGCATATTTATTAATAAATACATTATTTAATACTATGATGATAAGTATTAGCGTTTCTTATGAAACGGAAAAATTTCTATTGAAAAGATTTAAATTTTTATAGTTGCTTTACTTAAAGTTGTATTAACTTTTAATAAATAAATTATATTTATATATTAAATTTAGGGTAATCATTCAAATACTAATATTTTAAAATAACACATAGTATATATCTACTTTAATTTAACTTATTCCTATAGCCCAGGGCTAATTTTATTAAGAAAAATCTTGAAATTATTTCTTTATTCATTCTAGACTTAATATTCTTAATTTCAATATATCCTTCTTTAAAGGTTTTTCATCATGGAAGCTACAATTTTAAAATATAGATAATTAAGTAATTTAGAACGAGCTTGCGCCGTAAAAGATATTTATAAAAAAATGGTATTATGATATTATAAATGTCTTCAAATTTACTAACAACAAAATAATCTACTAAGCTGCAGCCATTACTATCTCGAGATTTTACTCCACATTTTATTAAATATTCCAAGAGTAAACCATCTCTACATGTTCGTTTACTGAAATCAAAGTCTAGTAGAAAACCTGTTTTATATGCAGTACTTTTTTCTAATTTTTTATTATACCAGAGCTTGCGCCGTAAAACCAACAACTCAATATGGACTTGTATTCTTTAGAAGTAATAATTGATCTTTTATACCACAAATATTTGGAAATGTAATACTAAATTATCAGATACTCCTCTACTCATAGAAGCTTTTATATTTAAAATATCATATAACTCATTGATAGTTATATTTCTATTTAATATTTTAGCAGTTTGCTGAAATAAAATAAAATCAGCTAATTTCTCAGTTATTAAAGGATATTAAAAAAAAAAGAAGTATTATTACATTGTTAAGGTCCTCTAATTTTTTAACTTCATAACTAGCATTATTACCAGACAAATATATATTACCTTATGGAAAAAATCTTATAATTCTTTCTAATTTTAAATCCTTTTTATATAATTTGATTACAAATTTAAGTATTACTGGTTATCCGAGTTTAATTGTAGCAGATTTAATAACTGTAATAGAAAGTAAATTCTGCATTAGAGAAACAGTTCATCATCAAGAATTTTATTTAAACTCTTTTTTAGTAACGGGTCCTTGTGATACAAAAGAACTATAATTAAAGATAAGATTTATATATATATATTAACTTTTTTTTACCTTTGCTATATTAACCGCTATTTTCAACCCTAGTGTAAAAATAATAGATTGTAGGCTACTAAGAAAAAATTATAAATTATAAATAATATACTAAGCTAGATACTGGATAATGTAATCCATCTAGAATAAGAGATGGGTATACACCAAATACTACTGTGAATAAAACTAATATAAATAGTAAAAAGAATTCTCTTTTTGTAAGATCACTTATATTTTCTTCAAAGAACTTAGTAAATGATCCCCCAAAAGCTATTCTATTAAACATATAAATTGTATAGGCAGCAGAGAAAACAATTGAAGAATTAGCAAATACACCTAAAAGCGGTAGTCTCTCGAAAACTCCGTATAACGACATAAATTCTCCTACAAAATTTAAAGTTAAAGGAGCTCCACAATTTCCTAAACATAAAATAAAAAATAATATAGAAAATAAAGGCATCATTTGAGTTATACCTTTATAATAATGTATTAATCTAGTTCCAGATCTATCGTATAAAACACCACCTGCACATATAAATAAACCACTAGAAACAAATCCATGAGCTAAACCTAGAATAATTCCTCCTTCTATTCCTTGAATTGTATTACTAAATACTCCTATTAAATAAACAGCAGCATGAGATACTGAACTATAAGCTATTAATTCTTTAACATCTGTAGTTCTTAATGTGCTAAAACTAGCATATATAATTGTAATTACACCTATTACAAATACTATAAATGTATAGTCTAAAGATGCTTTAGGTAATATAGGTAAAATTAACCTAAATATACCATATAAACTTAATTTTAAAACAATACCTGCCAATACTATACTTCCACCTAAAGGAGATTCTACATGAGCTTTTAATAATCAATTATTTAAAAAAATAGTTGGAGTTTTAACTGCAAATGCTATAAATATACCACAAAATAAGAATACTTGTGTACTATAATCAAAATTAGTTTTAAATAAAGCGTCAAAATCAGTAGTTCCCATTATAGAAGACATTGTTAGAATTGATAATAATAAAAATAAGGATCCAAACACGTACACAATTTTGTCCTTGTTATGTTAATAATTTAGGACAGACTATTGTGTTATCTTTAATTTTGAGTTACTTTTAATTCACACCGGACTAACCGGTGAAATCCATCCTTATTAATTCATGTAAGATAGCGCAATACACAATCGCTAGTAGTAATGATCAGTTGTGTTATTATACCCTAGCGTAATCTTTTTTATTTAGTATTATAATTAATATAATATACCTAAAAAGGGCGAATATGCGTTAAACAGAACTTTTGTCTCTTGGACTGCTCCTTCGGATAAAATTCATATTTGACTTTATATATTGAATTTCAGATAATCCTTGTTCTGTTAAGTGAGCTTTCTTACTCATTAGAGTAGCCGCTTTTTTGAATTTATAATAATCTGAAACTTTCGCACCTTTAATAGGATATTTGTCAAAAAATGGTATTACTTTGTCAGTAATATCCTGATACCTTGTAACTAAAAAATACACAACTGATCTGGCTAAGTTAAGTTCAATTCTACCACATCCTAGAGTAGTTATTAAGATTTTCATAAGCTCAGTATCTCTACTATGTTGAGCTATTTGAAATTTTAATATTACAGCTTTACCTATTTTACAAGTAGAAGATTTAAGTATAGAAATAAAGAAACATCCTTCACCATTAGTAAAACCTGCTAATCAATTTGGATCTATAACACCTCTATCTAAAAGTAAAGGTCTAGAAGCCGGATGAATATCAGGAAAAGCTAGCTTTAATTCATCAGATAAACCTAAATTCATAGAAGCTTTGATACTAATAATCTTATTAAACCCTTCTTTAGTTAAATGTTCTTTGTTTTTAAGCAATGAAACCGCTAATTTGAAAAGTTCGTAATCAGCCCATTTTTGGCTAATAAGTGGATACTTATCAAAATGAGATATAATTACACTTAAATTTTTCAAAGATTTAACCGTATATTGTAAGGAAGAGCTCCCATGTTTTGTAATACTTCCTACACCAAAATAATCTTTAATCTGACATATTAAATCATAATCTTTATTATCTAAACTAATTTTGAATATAGCTTGAACTTGATAACCCGTTCTATAATTACTACTTGCGAATAATCCCACCATAAAACATCCCTCTGCATCTGTAAACCCTGTAATAAACCAAGGATCTAACTTTTTTTTAGTTAACTCCATAGGTTTTACTAAGGTAGAGGTGTTATTTACTTGCTCATTCAAAATGAGGTTTTTTTGTGTAGGTCTAGTTGAATGTATAAAAGCTCTTTGTCCTAAAAGCCCCATTACAACTTTGCGGTTATCAGGATGAAAATGAATTTTTCTCCCAAAAACTGGTTTCCCAGCGACTAGAGTACACCTTACAGAAACTAAATTCCTAGAATCTGAAGAACCATCTACTCGTTGATCTTTTACAGATTTCAATGAGAAAATCTGATTTAGATGCGCGATCACCCATTTTAGTTTCCTTCATCTCCCACTAGATGTGGGTTTTCAAGACGTCGTCTTGAAAACTAGTGATGTTACCTTACCCTGAGGCATTAATCAGGCCAGTAATAAAGTTTCCTTTACTACCTTGGTTACTAGAGCTTTAGGGTTTCCCCGCAGTTTGGTTCTTTTACACTGAAAAGGGTCCTTCCCTCCAAACAATGTATATAAAAATAAATAAAAACTAGCTCTTACTTTATTACTAGATCCAAATAAACCTATTAATAGAAATAAAGGAGGTAATATACTCCTTTACTGCTAATTTCCTAGCTATTGATATATAAGATACCCGCCACCTACCTTCGAATTAATTCTACTCAAACTCGTACTATGGAAAATAGTGCCCGACTTTATACATTAATCTCCAGCACAAACTTCAATTGCCTTGGGACGGCTCGAACTACCTGTTCACCTTTCGTCATTAACTGATTAAACAGAGTGATAATTTAACTGATTAAACAGAGTGGTAGTTTAACACCCTTAAAGAATTCTTCCCTTATTCATTCCGGCTTTTAATGCTTGTATTTCTTTTAATCCTTCCTTAGTTAAATGACCCTTTACTTTTATAATATTAGCTGCTTTACGTCAATCTTGGTAATCTAAAGCCTTTACACCTTCAATCTGATTTTTATCAAATAAAGGTATAATTTTATTTAAATGTGCATCTAAAGTTGAAATAGTAATATAACAAGCACCTGTCTTTTTTGTAAAAGATAACGTACCGCAACCTAAATATGAAATAATATTTTCCAATATAGCTTGATCACGATTTAATAGACCAAGCTTAAATCTTAATACCACTTTATAACCTAAAGATGAAGAAGCTGATTTATATGCATCAATATATCAACAACCTTCAGCGCTAAAAAATCCTGCTAATCATTGAGGATTTATTAAATCCGCAGTATTAGGTGTAAACGTTAATTTAGCAGGCTCTATATCCGGGAAAAGTTTCTGGAATTCATCTGCCAGACCCTTATTTAATGAAGATTTTAACGATAAAAGTTTGGTTAACCCTTCCATATTTAAATGCTCCTTTGCTTGAATTAAATAAAAAGCTTGTTTAAATAGGTTGAAATCTACAGCTTTATAAGATAATAATGGATATTCTTCAAAATGATTAACTATTAAAGCTAAATCCTTAATATTTGTCACTTGATATGTAAGCATAGATTTATTATCCACAGTAATACTACCTATCCCTTTAAAAAATTCTTGAATCTTTTCTAATAAAGCTCTATCTTTCACATGGATACCTAATTTAAAAAAAAGACTAGCATAAATTCTATTTGAATCTTCCTTACTAGATTTATTTTTAAATACACGAAGAGCAAAACAACCTTCACCATCTGTAAACCCTGAAACAAATCAAGGGTTTAATTTACTATCAACTCTATTAAGAGTGGATTGTGAATAAAATCTGAAATTCATTAACATTTTATTAAAACTATTATTATTATTAATAGTTCTGGCCGCCACTGCGTGGCCAGAGCCCGGGACGGATGCTCAGGAGAAAAAATAAAAGCAACATCTTTGCGAAGCACCCAATGAGCTATTTAGAAAGAAACGTAGCCACCCTCTCGGCGTAGCCAAAAAATAAAGTAATAACAACATTTTATTATTATTAAAAAAAACTTCCCATATAATTAAACTAAAATTACATCTTAAGTAAATGATACAAGATTACCATAAGTAAAACTCCTCGTCCTCTACACAATTTTACCTAATGAAGGTGGTGAAGGTTTTACTTATTTTCAATTACCTATATGATCTTTAAGGCCAAAGCTACAAAATTAATTTAAGGTACAAACCTTCATTTTTATTATGAAATTTCCCGACATAAGATCTTATAAGTTTAATAAGCTTATATTATAAGGAATATATCAAAACTATATAAAAAACAAGGTAGAAAGAGAACATGCTAACACTATACATGCTAAAAGCGATGCCGCCCTGGATAGTATAAACACTAAGATAACAACCAGGGTGCGTGCCTATAGAAGATAAAAAAAAACATTAACTTATGAAAAATAACCCATTTATTAGATTAGCCTCCGACAGATTACTTATTTTAATATAAGAAACCAGATAATTTAAGATATATATAATATAATATTACAAGAGAATTGAACTCTAACTTTAAATTAAAAGTTTAAATTTAAATGTAGACCATCTACGCTGTAATATTTTTTATTAAATACTCACTTTATAGGTGACAAATCTAATAAATTTGTATAATACACACTTTTAGTGTATATCACTAATAATTTTTCATTACCTCCCAGTCAACACCCTTGAATGTAAAGGTAACATAAAATCTAATAAACCTAATTTTTTTCCTCTCGTCTCGTCTCGGTATACTTTCAAAAAAAATAAATAAAAAAAAAAAAAAAAAAAAAAAAAAAAAAAAAAAGACAAAACCTCTAAATCATTAAAATTGTTAAATCTAATCACTAAAAAAAAAATTTTTTTTTTTAATTCTATCAAATAAAACTTTCCAAGAGCTCTAAAATATTAAAGACCAGACTCCTCCATAGCCTGATTAATATCATCCGTATCTGTATCCGAGTCAAGTATATAATTAGGATCTAATTCTACAAGTAGATTTTCCAACATTCCAGCTAAACTGTCTCATTGAAATAAAGCATGTTCTGCATCAGATATAACAGCTAACTCCTCTGCAGTAAGGATTATATTACCCCCGAATTCTACTAAGTTATTCGAAGCATTTGTAATGTTTTCGAAGGTACTTAAAATTGCAAGATACTGATTTTCAAGATTTGGAAATAATCCTCTAAAAACACTTAAATTATTATGTAGATCACTTGTATACCTTCTACTTCTTACAATAAAATGTCTAATCAAACCCTGTCTGACTCTACGTGTTCGATTGACATCGGCCAATATCCTTCTTAACATACGAATAAGGGTATTACGTCGTATCTCATCATTACCTATAGTTTGATTATTAGTGCCATCACCGCCATTATTGTTATTATCACCATTACCGCCATTATTGTTATTCGAATTACTAGGTCCAGGCATAATATTAATATGTGATTGCTCCGGTCTAATAGTATCATCAGAACTGTTAGTATTGTTTGACCTATTATTCGAACCATACATAAAACTTATAATATAAGGTTTTAATGAATTAATAATAATAGCAACTAAAGATCATAAATATAAAGCAATGATAGCAACTAAAGATCATAAATATAAAGCTATAGCTCATATAATAAAAATACCACTAACTACAATCAATTTAAAAAACGGTGAATGAATATTCATCGCTCAAGATGGAGGTGAAGGTAATGTAAATAAAGGAACATGCAAAGGAACATGCAAAGGATAATAAGTTGAAATTCTAGTACTATCCATTAAATTTCTAATATTATCCATTGAATTTCTAGTAATTTCAAAAGAACTTAAAGGATCCATATATGAAATTAAAGATAAAAATTCTGTAAAATTAAAATCAACCCCATTTAAGCTTAAACCAAAACTAGTTACCAAAAAACCACCTATTTTAAATTTAACCACATAAGCATTGCTACCTTTAATAATTGAACTATACATAAACGACTCCTTCACTCCAGATTTTAGTATAGCCCCTGTAACACCTAAGCTAAATAAGCTACTTGTACTTGAATCTGCATCAATTCCATAAATTAAATTAGATACAGTAAAGTGTAAACCATCTAATATAAAGCTTGGGTAGATACCGAATAAAACAGTAAAGAATACTAGAGTTAATAGTATAAAGAATTCTCTTTTTGTAAGATCTTTGAAACTTTCTTGGAAAAATAAAGTGAATGACCCTCCAAAAGATATTCTGTTAAATAAATATATCGTATAAGCAGCAGAAAATACTATAGAAGAAGCTGCGAAAACACCTAATAAAGGTAATTTTTCAAATACTCCGTATAACGATAAGAACTCTCCTACAAAATTTAAAGTTAAAGGAGCTCCGCAGTTACCTAAGCAAAGGATAAAGAATAAAATGGAACATAGAGGCATCATCTGGGCTATTCCCCGGAAATAAGAAATATTACGAGTCCCAGATCTATCGTAAAGCACCCCTCCGGCAATAATAAATAAAGCAGGACTAACCAATCCATGAGCTAAACCTAAGACTATACTTCCTTCTATTCCTTGAACTGTGTTACTAAATGCACCCATTAAGTATACAGCTGCATGAGAAACAGACGAGTAAGCAATTAACTCTTTAATGTCTGTAGTTCTTATTGTACTAAAGCTAGCGTATATTATAGTTACTACTCCGATTACAAATACAACTGGCGTTAAAGCCATACAAGCCTCAGGGAGTACAGGTAGAATTAACCTTAAAACTCCGTATAGCCCTAGCTTAAGAACTATAGCAGCTAAAATAATACTTCCACCTAATGGTGCCTCAGTGTGAGCTTTTAACAATCAAGTGTGAACAAAATAAAGAGGTGTTTTAATGGAAATTGCTAGAAAAACACCGCAAAATAAAATAATTTGTGTATAATAATCAAAATTTGATTTCCATAATACCTCGAAATCTGTAGCACCCATAATAGAAGACATGGCTAAAATAGCCAGTAATAAAAACAATGAACCAAATAAAGTATATAAAAATAGATAAAAACTAGCCCTAACTTTACCACTAGATCCAAATAACCCTAATAATAAGAATAAAGGTGGAAGAATAGCCTCAAAAAAAATATAAAACAGCAAAGCATCTAGAACTAAAAAGGCTCCTAACAATAAACTTTCAAGTAGTAAAACAATTATTAAGTAAGATTTAATATTTGTAGTTATCGAATTTCAATTTGATATTATAACGATAGGGAAAATCAAAGTAGTAAGCAGTACAAAATAGATTGAAACTGCATCTACCCCTAGATAAATCCCGTAAGGAAGGGCAGGGATACCTCCTACTAACTGAAATTGATTACTGCTAAAATCAAATAATATAAATATTACTAAAGATATAACTAAATTTATAATAGATGTTACAAAAGCTGTTGTTTTATAAGATCTTATTTTTAGTTCTGTATCCTCATAAGACATATTGCTAGATATTAAAAATATCCCTATAATAGGTATAAATAATAAAGATGATAATAACATTTATTATCTTTAATAAAATAAAACTTCCCATATAATTAAACTAAAATTACATCATAAGTAAACAATTACATGATTATGCTATGTAAAATAAACTACATATTAATTTTCTACTATATCTTAATAAAAATAAAATTTAAAATAAATTTATATTAATAGGGAATATATCAAAACTATATAAAATACAAGGTACTAATATTAACTGTAAATAAAACACAACACCAACTATTAAACAATTTAAGAACGACATACTAACTATCCCACTCTGAAGGGTCTTACTTGAGTCAGAATTTTCTCTGGCTTCCTTATATAAAGGCTTACGAGATAACTTATATTCTAAATTATCTGCAGATGATTTTATGGGTAGTCTTTTAGCCAATTTTTCGTTAATAGTTTTAGATGTAGTTTTAAAATAATCTGCACATGATAGGGAATCTTTAAACACCATATTTTCTCCATTAGAGACTTCAGCTAAGATGTAGAAAAGTTGTCCTTTAACTAAAGTACGATTTGAAGCATATATACGTAATCCGTCTTGATCTTTAATATAGACATCTTCCAAGTTTAACACTTTATCTATTAAATCTGGTGTTATCTCCATAGGTTCATTATCCAGAGGATTAAAAGTTGATAAACGATAATCATTCATACGTTTACTTATTTTAAGTATTAGTTCTTTACCTGCCTCTGTATGATGTTTTCCTTTATAAATTAAAGAGGCAATCAACTGTCAATCTAGGAAATCTTCATACTTTTTAGTACCTAAACTAATATTAGCTAACATAGGTATAAATACATCGACTAAATAGTTTATTTGCCCAATTCTTAATTCAATCGAAGGCTTAGCATTATCAGTAGATTTTTCCTTAGCATATAAGGAAGATAATTTACTAGTTATTTCTAGATAATTTGAAGATGATTTTAAATTAGCATCGATCGAATAATTATCTAAAAAATTTTTTATTGCATGTAATAGAGACACTTGAGCAGCAGTAAGAGCAAGCTTGAAATAAACAGTCATTGCTTTAGGATCAATACAGAATGAACCTTCTCCTTCAATAAAACCTAATAATCAATAAGGTGTTATTCTTATAGTATGAGTTGAGGGCATTTCAAAATCTATTCTTTTAGTATTCATACTATCTTTTAATTTAGTTATTAATGCAAGTTTTTCAGATTTTGTTAAAGAATCGTCAGATTTTACATTTATTACCTCTTTAAAAGCCAAGTAATCTAGAAATTTTATACCATTTAAAGGAAATTTATCCAACAAAGGAATTAAAATAGTCTCTATATCACTGTTTTTTATTAAAGTAAAAACAGCAACTTTTTCATTTGTAGTAATATAACCACAATTTAGTCTACTTTTAATAAACTCCAAAGTACCTATGTCATCAATATGAAGCCCAATAGTAAAACGTAAAGTACTTACTTTATCTGAAATTCTTATTAAAAAACATCCTTCCGCATCTACAAAACCAGCAAATCATTGATTAAAATCCGAATCGGACATTTTTCTAAAATTATCTTGCTTGACAAAACTGGAATTATCCTTTGTTCTGTTTGTAAGCAAAAAAGGAAGAGTACCAAATAAAGCGACATTAGAATTAGCGGGGATTATATCGAAACTGTATAAGATACAAGGGATTAAGATTATAAAAGCAAAAACTATTGGTAATAAAACTGTTCAACAGAAAGACATTAATTGATCAAAACGTATCCTAGGGAAAGAAGCTCTGGCTCCTGCGACAAAATTAATTAATCTGTAATTATATAAATAATTAGTTAAATCAGGAAAGATTGCTGCTTCAAGTGTCCCACCATTAAAAGAACCCTTGACACTATCATTTCTTTCTACGGAAGAAGTGACACCTATTTCATCTGGACTTTGAGAAGAAATTATAAATTTACCTCTAAAAACCTGACCTGAATCTTTGTATTTTAATAATGTTTTAGGTGAAATTTTTAATTCTTTAATTAAATCACCTTGTCTTAGATACTCTGATACTAAAGTTAAAGTGTTAGCATCATACAAATAAATATTTTTACGAAATAGTTCAGATATTAACTTCTTATTCGTATCTGTAACAGGTTTACCAAACATAGGATTAGAAGAACCTGTCATACGTTTACGAAGTTCTTCGATTACTTCTTCACTATGAGTTTTATTTAAGAAATTAGGGTTTTCTTTTCTAATTTTACTAAATAACTCTTTAGTTTCTGCAGAATGTTTAGAACCTAATCTCGACCCTGCAACAACATTCGTATTATATTTATCCAAGAACAAGTCTAAATAATTTTGTTCTAAATTAATTAAGTTTAACATAAGCGATTCTACATTAGTAGATTCAGATAAACTATCTATAGGTAATATTTCCAAAACGTAAAGAGTAAAATTCTCTTTACCATATTTAGCAAAAGCACGTTGTAAGTGTATATTAGAACTTCAATTATTTAAATGATCAACTATTCTGTCTGCTAAATATATTGAACTACCTATGTATAATTTTCCTCGAGTTATTATGTACAAATGCATATACACCACGCATAGATTTTAACTCTTGTTTTATTAATGATAAAGTTGATTTAAGATTTATATCACTATATTTTTTATATACAGGTAAAGAGATTACCTGGTCATCACCTTCTTTTAATACTTTTTTAGAAAAAGGTGCATTCATATTAACTGAATCTTTATTTACTTTAAGCACTAAAGGAAGAGTTGTAAATAATGAAATATTAACAGGTAATAAGTCAAAACTGTATAATATACATGGTATTAAAATGATGAATGCAAATATTATAGGTAATAATACTGTTCAACAGAAAGACATTAGCTGGTCAAAACGTATTCTAGGAAATGAGGCCCTCGCTCAGATAAACGTAAAAATCATTAAAGAACTTTTTAATCCTAAACTAAAACCATATATCAATCCTTCTAAAGCTGGTGTATTCATTATATCTTCAACAAGATAGTCTAAAACAAGGATTCAGTCTATAACGAATAATTCTCAAATAATGAAATCTAAATAAGTTAGCAAGTAAATAATATCTAATATTAAATAACCACCTAAAAATAATAAACTAGTTAAAATACACATTAATACTATACTACCATATTCAGCTAAAAAAAAGAATACAAAAACAACTGCAGCATGTTCTGTCATAAATCCACTAACTAATTCTGATTCAGCCTCAGCTAAATCAAAAGGAGGTCTATTAGTTTCTGCTATAGATCCTATAAAAAATATTATAAATATAGGTAATAATGGTAATACAAATCAAACAGCTCTTTGTGATTCTACATTAACAGTTAGATTTAAACTACCTGTTAACATAATAACTAATAATAAAGCAGAACTTAATATTAATTCATAACTAATTAATTGAGCAGTACTTCTAAGAGATCCTAAGAAAGCATATTTACTATTAGCACTTCATCCAGCTAATAATATACCATAAGTTGCTAAAGATGATACAGCTAACATATATAATATCCCTAAATTGAAATCACTAATAGCTAAACCAGGCCCATAAGGAATAACTCCGTATCCTAATAATGCAAAAACCAATGTTATTACAGGACCTAAAAAGAACAATACTATATTAGCTTGTGTCGGTGCTACATACTCTTTTAATAGAAGTTTTAAAGCATCTGCAAACGCTTGTAATAATCCATAATAACCTACAGCATTAGGACCTAATCTTCTTTGCATACTGGCCATAGTCTTTCTTTCTGCTACAGTAACATAAGCTACACTAAGCAATGCTGGAACTAAAACTAAAATAACTTCAATAATTGATATAAGAGTTGGAGGTAAAAATAACATTTTTTTCTTATTCTTCTAATGAAATATTCTACATAAATAATGTAAAGAATATAATAAATATAAATGAAAAGTAATTAAGCTTTACTTTAAGTAACTACTCATTGTCTGAATTCTCATTTTAGATTCGAACTAAAATCGGGATATTAGAAGTATCCTGCTCTACCTTTGAGCTAATGAGAATTTATGTAAAGGATAAACCATTTACACAAAATCAATAAAAGAGAATTTTGGCTCAAATATTGATGTTCTTATTTCTAGTTCATTTATTAAGGAAAACTAGGGTAATATTAAATACAGCTATTAACAACTTGATTAAGTACAGATAATCCATAACCAGCAGATATTGTATATGATTATTGGTTTTTTTTTGGTTTTTTACCTATTCAGAAAATTATTCATCTTTACCTTTCCCCTTATTTGATTTAGAAGATTCTGATTTAGAAGATTCTGTTTTAGATTCTTCTATAGCACGACGAATCGCTTTCTCTTCCTCATCTGAGTCATATATATAATCACCCTGTACTATTGATGAACCAACTATATTACTACTTTTAGGTGCTGGTTGGTAATTAGGATTAATAACTCATTTAGTTCTAGCTGTATCTTGTAATGACTCTTTTTCTTTTCCTTTACCTTCAGCTTGCTCTTTTCTTTCCAATTCAGATAATTTAGTATCACATATTTCTATTTTTTTTTTCTAAATTAGAAACTTGTTCTCTTAAAGCTGGTACATTTTGACCTGAAGATTTATATTCTTTTAAAGCATTTTGCACTTCTTCTTTAACAGAAGAAACACCTTCTTTGCTAGTCATATTTTCCACTTTTTCCTTAAAAAATTTTACGCTATCACCAGTAGCTTTATTATCCTCATTCATGCTATGATCATTCTCAGATTCAGAGTCAGTGTCATAAATATAGTCTTCTGGTCCTATTACTCCACCTTTTTTTGTGGATTCAGGGTTTTGGTCAGAACCCTCTCCATTGTCTTTAAACAGTATTGATTTAAGCTCTCTAGTTGCTTCTGATTGATTTAAAGGTAGTTTTAATTTGAATCTTCTAAAATAGATTCAACTATTCCTTGTAAACCTAATCTAGCAACTAATCCTGCAATACTTGAAGGAATTATGCTTTCAATTTCGAATATATTCTCCTAAAATTGAAACCTTCAAAAGAATTATTTCTGGGAAAAGATAATTTCTAAAAAAAAAATTAGAAAAATAGAAATTAAACCTATAATAATTCTTTTAGGGTTAAAGGCTTTTTTATGTTATGTCATATCGAAGATTGTAAAGGTAGACTTACAAACGCGTGAGGTTTAGGTGGGCTATTTAAAGCTCATTCTAAACTAGGATAACTTCTGTTTAATAAGGCTTGTAAAGTATCTGTATAAAATTGTGGAGTCATTCAAGGATATCTGCTTGCAGATTTTCCTTCTACTAATTGTTGATATACTTTATCAAATAGTCGAGTTACCGTTAATATTAACTTATCTAACAAGAAAGTGATTTTTAAACTAAAATAATTTCTAATCGCTAACCAGCAATTAAATCATAGGTTTTAGTTTATTTACAATTTTCTACCTTTGTTCATACCTTGTTTTAAAGCAAGAATTTGTTGGTATCCTGATTCTGTTAGATGATCTTTATTTTGAATTATTTTTGCAGCTAGAACAAAGTCAGCAAAGTCTTGCCTTTTTACCCCTTGAAGAGGATATTTTTCAAAGAAAGGTAGAATAATATTCAGAATATCCGCTGTACGATAAACATGAAATTCACAAGATAAACTGTCAGTCGCAATACTATGACCTCCACAATTTAAGTAACTTACTAAACTTTGTATTAAAGCTAAATCCCGAATATGTTGAGTTAAGATAAAACCTAAATTTACTGATACTCCAAATTTATGTGCGGCAGATTTACGAGTTTTAATTCTAAAACAACCATCCCCATCTGTAAACCCAGATAACCAGAAAGAGTCGGGTATACCTTTAAACTCAAAAGAAGGTCTAGAAAATGGAACAGTATTAGGGAATTCAGCTTGTACGGCTTGAAGGAGATTTCCACCATTTATAGAAGCTCTTAAGTTAATATATTTTTGAAAACCTTCTTCAGTAAGATGTTCTTTAGCTAAAACTAGATAGAATGCTTGTCTAAATAGTTCAAAATCCCCTCGTTTTTGTGTAATTAAAGGATAATTCTCAAAGTGCTTTATTATAACAGCAAGGTCAGCCATAGATTGAACAAGATATTGACAACTATCTTTACGGTCCGCATAAACTTTACCAACTCCAAAGTAAGTGGCGATCCTTTCAAGGAGTTCTTTTTCTCGTATATGAACTCCGATCTTAAAAACTAACCGAGGTAAACCTAAGCCTAAATAACCTTTACCTTTTAATACTAACAGAGCAAAAGTTCCTTCCACATCTGCAAATCCTGTGATATAATAAGGATTTAAAGCTAACGATGATAATGTTGAGTATTTTTTTCTATTTAATATTAAACTCATTTTATAACATAGATTTGATTAAGTACAGGTATAGTTAATTTTCTTTTATAAATTAACTTATAGATAATAAAGCACTTAATAGATAATTTAACGAATATCACTCATTAATCACGATTCTTTTTTCTATTAAATCTGTTCTAAGATTAGCCGTATTTTTTAAGTAAAATAAAAAACACTTAGATTTAAAAAACCTCCGCGCTTCGCACAAAACATTAAATTAGAAACCGTTCAATATCGACAGAGCCTGCCTGCCCTTCGGAGGAGTACTTTTGTTTTATCCTCCTGCGCAAGCTAGGAAGGGCTAATTTCTTAGAGAAAACTTAATTTTCTCCGTCCGTCCATATCCCTTTGGTGCGAAGCATAGCCTTGCGGGCGGGCGGACGGTAGAATGAAAGAACCTTAAAAAGATATTTCTACTATTAATAATATTAATAATAGAATTCCTTCGACAATAGTTTAGAGATGACTAATGGCTTACAAATATTTGACAAAAAGGATCCGTATTAATAGTCACATGATTTTATTTTAGATACCCCTTACCTACCCTCGTTAAGTTAACAAATAAATAATTAAAAGAAAATTAACTTATTTACTGTATATGTGCTTAACTACCATCTCAATCTATTAAAAGGAAGGATTATTATTTAAGGCCTCCTGCGCAAGCTAGGAAGACGACAAATAACTCCAATTTCCTACTTTGTCTGATGTAATGAATCTAAAATTTAATTTCAAATTACACTACATCACTAATTATTAGAGATATACTAAAATCTAAAATTTTACCAATCATAGTATCTATAAAGGATCATACGTGTATTTCACTAACATGATCAAGAAGGAATATCTTATTAATGAGTTCGTTAATAAGTACAGTAAACCTTATAACTTCTGCTTTAAGACAAAAGTTAAATCTATTAAATTGTTTAAATTATACTTTGTAAAGGTAAACTAACAAAGGCATGAGGTTTAGGTGGGCTGTTTAAAGCTCACTCTAGACTTGGATACGCTCTATTTAATAATGCCTGAAGAGTATCAGTGTAAAACTGAGGTGTCATTCAGGGATATCTACTTGAAGCCTTACCATTTACAAGTTGTTCATAAACCACGTATAAGAACAATCAAGCAGCCACCACACTAACAATCGATCCGAAACTACTTATTAAATTTCATCCGGCAAAAGCGTCAGGATAGTCACTAATACGCCTAGGCATACCCTGCAATCCTAAGAAGTGCTGAGGGAAAAAAGTCAGATTAACCCCTATGAAAAGTATTCAGAATTGAACTTTAGATAATAATATATTGTAATTTAAACCTAATATTTTAGGTACTCAGAAATATCATCCGCTAAACATTGCAAATACAGCACCCATACTTAAAACGTAATGAAAATGAGCAACTACGTAGTAAGTCTTTAATTGCTCATTTATTACATTATTACACCACTCATGTGGTGGATCGGACTATAACTTATCTAATGATTTAACTTAATAAACTTTCGATTGTCACGTTTAGTCTCTACGGATCCTACTTACTAATAAATTATAAAATTAAATTCATTAGCTTTGGTTTCCACGGTATTATCTTATACTTTAAGTTATATTTTCTGCATTAAGAAAACATATAAGACAAAACCTAGAAAATTGCTAAATAATTATAAATAGATTTAACTTAATTTAAATTAGCTTTGGTTTCCACGGTATTATCTAGTATACTCTTTCTTATTATTCGCATTAAAACAACAAGTAATATATATAAATACGCCATATAATTATGTTTGTATATTTGACTTCAAATATAAATTATCTATACTTATTTATTTAAACCCTCTTTAAGAAGTTTTATTTTATTAAGACCTTCAGGGGTTAAATGTGCTTTAGAATTAATCAATAGCACAATTTCTTTAAATATTAGATAATTTTTAAGTTTATTACCTTGCAATTTATAAGCATCAAAATGTGGTAATACCTTATTAATCAAGTCGGATTTTCTACTTATAAAAAATCGTGCCGAATTTCGAGCTAACGCAGTATTTATAGAACCTGCGCCACCGAAAAATTTTTGTATACTACATAATAAAGGAACTTCCCTTTTATGTAGCTCAATAATATATACAGCAATAACTTGATTAGTTTTAGAAGAAATATTTACAGTGAAGCTACCGTCTCCGTCGGTAAACCCACTAACATAATTAGGATTTAATGGAATATTGACAACCTCCAAAACAGGTCTATCTATTGTTATTACAGAAGGGAAAACAGCTTTTAATTTATCAGATAATCCTTTATTAAGAACGGATTTTATTGATAATATTCTATTTAACCCTTTCTCTTGTAAATGTTCCTTACTTAGTAACAATTCTGCACATTCAAACCATAGATCAAAATCTATTTTTTTCATACCCCGTAATGGATACTGTTTAAAATGAGGTATTATAAAATTAAATATATCGTTCAATCCAGTTATTTTTAGTCTACCATCTTTTCTAGTAGACGGAATAGAGATGCTACCTACTTCTCCAAAAAAGGATTTTAATTTATATAGTAAATCTATATCTTTTATATGAACAGATATTTCAAAAGATAGTTGAATTTGTCTTACTAAATTCTTACTATTATTTGAATTTAATTTTATAAAAATAATAAATGAACCTTCAGCATCTACTAATCCAGTAACTCAGTTAGGATCTAATCCTGTAGAGTTACTATTTTTACCATCAGAATACGATCTAGTTTTTAAGACAGAATTGAAAGATAACCCCTTATTTTGTCTTGTTGTCCATATTTTTTTCATATATATAATTACGACCATAATTATTAATAAAAATACCTCGAAGATATATCGATTAAAGTAAGTCAAAATATGTTTTATTAATAATATATTTAAATGGTCAATTGAGCCCTAGACTTCACCGTTAGCAAAACTTAAGATATTACTTAAATTTTACCGAAAAATGTATGAATTTTTCATGGTGACAAGACAACACGACACTTACTAAAAAAGCTTTTTATTGAATTCTTTTAATGACTCTAACTTTTCACCTAACAAAGGATAATTAGTACAATGAGCTATTATTTTTAATAATACCACTTTCTTATATACCTCTAAAGAATAGAATTTACCATAAGGATTTCGAACTTTATTCGTTACTTCAAAATACTGTTTAATAGCATTTATTAAGTAAAGATCATCATTTTGCCCAATTGAAAAAGAATGGTTATTAGATTTTCTTATAGAAAAACAACCTTCAGCTTCTATAAACCCAGATAATCATCCTTTAAAGTAACTAGGTATTTTAAAGTTAATATTAGATTTTATAATTGTTAATTGTTTATCATATTTTAAATTTCTATTAGATAAATAAATTTCTACTGAAGTTTGAGTTAAACATGTTTTTAGGAATGCTAGTTGACAGATTTTTTTTGAAGTTAAAGGTGGATAAGTATCATAAATTTTAATAATTTCTTCAACTTCTTGCTTTTTATTAACTACTCAAATAACATCTACTCCTTTACCTGTGATTCTTACTGTTCCACCTATTACCTTGGCAATTTCAATTAACATATTATAATTTGATTTAATATTAGATAATTTAATAATTAGTCTATATTGTAAGGATTGTCCACGTCAATGATTTACTTGAATACTACCATCTCCGTCCATCAACCCTACTCAAAACATTTTAATATATTCATTATAATTCTTTCTATCTAATAAAACACTCGAATTGTAGTCATTATTTGTATTAAAGCTAAAATTAGACATAAAGGATTTTCTAGTAGATATTATTAATACATTAGATATTATTATATCTAATAGAACAATAAAAATTGTATCGTGGAATGCTATATCAAGAGATGCGTTAGCTAAAACTACACCTGATAACCCCCCAATTGTAAACATGAATACAAAACCTAATGCAAATAACATTGAAGGTGTTAATTTGATAGATCCTCCATAACATGTAGCTAATCAAGAGAATATTTTAATTCCAGTAGGCACAGCAATAATTAATGTAGCAGCAGTGAAGTAAGCTCTTGTCTAAAAGCTAAAATTTGGACAGTATCTTAATTTAATATACCCTATTGTTTAAATTTAATTGAGAATATACTAAACTTCTTGCGTGCTTGTCTCTGAGGATCCTTTAGTTGCAATACTTATAATTTTTTTTATACCTTTATTATCTAAGTGTTTACCTTTTGTTATCATAATATATACTTTTCTAAATTTAAGATAATCTTTATATTTATCTGCAAAAAGATTAAATCTATCAAAATAATCAATTAGACTAGCTGCTGTTTTAAAACCTGAACTTTTATAACATCATACCCCTGAGCTATATTGAGACAGATTACCCATTTTTAAAACGTCGTATAAAAGTTTTAAAGGTAAAACATCGTTTTGTTTTAGAGAATATTCTAATCTTACACTATACCCTGTTCTATGTGTTTTACTTTTTGTAATACTGATGTGAAAACAACCATCAGCCTGAGTAAAACCAGCTAATCAATAATTATCTAAACTTAATTCTTTTAAGGGTGGAAGAATTTTAATGTTAAAATCTTCACTATAATTGTGTTTAATCAATTGATCATATTTATAATTACTTACTAATTTACCATTTATTAAAGATAAAATAATAGATAAACCTTTTGCATTTTTACAAATATATCTTACTGCTTTTTTGTCTTTAATTTTGTAAACATTACCATATCCAATTCGTTTTTTAATAAAGTAAGCCAGAGGTGTATCATTTTCAGCAAAAAGAATATGCAATTCTTTTTTACCAAACCAGCCATCACCTTCTATTAATCCAGCTAAGAAATAACCTAATTCCTCATCTGTAAGATTACTTTTATGTTTAGGTACATGTTCAGAAATTAAAGGTAAATTAGTATATTTATTATAAGTATTTTTAGTAACTGCCGTAGCTATTGTACTAAAACCAAAGTTTCCTGCTGATTGTCCTGTTAGATAAAACTGCAATAAGTAGATTGTACCTAACGTAATTAATACGAGTGGACTACTTATACAGGAGTTTCCAGCATATAGCAAGATTTTTTTCGTGAACACAAGTTTATCCACCTATTAAGATTAATTTAAACCAAAAAAAATTTTTTTTAGAGTTTATTGATTCTTAATATGGACTATGTCTTAGCCCTATATCTAAAAAGATATTAGGGGTTTTCCCGTGTAGTCTCTGAGGAGCCCATTAGTATAAACATTATTATATTTTATGCCTTTGGTTTCCTGCAAGTTGTACAAGATTAGTGATTGTTACGTACTCTACTTTTATTAAACGAGTATTGTACACTAATTTTTAAGTAGTTTCTCGCATATAGGGAAATTATACTCTATACTCTTACAAATATAGACGACGTGGTTAAGTTTAGCTAGACCCCAACTTATATAGCATAGATTTATGCATAAAAGGTAAAATAAGATTTTTAACTGTCTCTACAGACTTAGCTAAAATGTAAATACGATGGTTCCCTCCTGCTTTATGTATTGAGCATTTAAGATTATATCTATCCATTAAATAATGGCTAAGCCGTTCAACATCCGCATATGTAAAACTATCTGTACAAAGATATAGCCCTTTAGATGTACCACGTGACCCATCCTGCATCAATCAATGAGCTAGAGCAAGAGGAGTTAATAACGATAAGTCTTGAGGGACTATTTTTACTTTATCTATATAAAAATTACGATAAAACTCATTTAACATAGGTAAAGACCTGCTTCAAAAACTTAGAGATTTATAAGTTTTACCAGTTCTTTTATCTAAATAAGAAGACTCTCTATATTTCCCAGAGCATATATTAGATAAAGAATCACATACACTTATAAAATATTCCTTTTGAAATTCAGATTGTGTGAACCCAAATCTAACATTCACACCTCTTGGCGGCATTTCTAATTTACCATCTCCTAAGAGACAGCCAAATATAATCTCATTAGTTTCATCTGCGCTAAAGGATGTGTTATTCTCAGTTTTACCTTTGTTAGTTATTTCTATTTTTGCTACATTAAGTTGAGAGTAAAGAATTAAACCTCCTATTTCATCTAAACCAACCTGAAAAAGATAAAAAAAATAATAAAATATTATATTCTTATATTTATCATATCATATAAAACCAAGAATAATCCATAACACCCTTATTTTCTACCTCTATTCATCCCCTCTTTAATAGAAAGGATTTGTTTGTACCCTTCTTCGGTTAAATGGGCTTTATCCTTCATTAAATTAGCAATAAGTACGAAATCTGCAAGATTTTGGACTTTTACCCCTTGAATGGGATACTTATAAAAATAAGGTATAATATTATCTAAGATACCGCTAAGCTTTTCGCAAATATAGTAAGATACTTCTTCATTCTGAGGTTCATATACCCGTCCGCAACCAAAATATTCTACAAAACTTTTAAGAAGTTCCAGATCTCTTTTGTGCTGAGTAATCTTAATAAATATAGTAATTTTTGTAGTATTTGGCCGGGCATGAACAAAAAAAGACCCTTCTCCAGACACGAATCCAGCCATTCACATCCCGTGTGGAACTGATCTAGATTTAATTATCGGACGTGCTAGAGGAACTACCGAATAAAAAGCCTTTTTTAAGTTTTCCTTTAAACCTAAATTCATGCTGGCTCTAATCGCTACTAACCCTTCTACTCCTTTCAGAGTAAGATGTTTTTTGTCTTGAATAAAATCCAATAAAGCCTTGCGGAATAAAATATAATCCGCTTGTTTTTTAGTGATTAAAGGGAAAGCGTCAAAATGTGGAAGGATAACATTTATTAGATCAGAATGACCATTTACCATATAAATAGCGCGATCTTTAGAGATAGTAACACTACCGACTCCCTCAAAATACTCTTGAATTCTATATAAAATATCTACATCTTTTATATTTAAGACAATTTGGTAACAAGCCACAACACTCCAACCTACTTTGTATCTAGTAGATTTATTAATGCTCAGGATAAAACTACCTTCCGCGTCAGTGAAACCTGTAACGAAAAAGGGATCCAAACGAGAAGGGTGACTTGGCACAACCGTGCTTTGAAGATATCGCCTAGTAGGGTGGTATTGGGTTGTTCCTGATTTTTTGATATTTCTAGGTTTTATTACTAAAGAAGCGAATAAACCCGACATAGCTAAACCCCTGTTGGCGGTGGTCACATCTAATCCAACAGTGTACATGTGATGCAAAAATGTTAGCAGATATTCCTCATATCTACCCGCTTAGCTATATAGCTAAACGCTCCTTTCACAAGGAGAATCGGACTATATCTTCATCTTTTAATAAATTCTAAGGATGCGCAGACCCTGTTTTGTTTGTCATACTGTTATTAATATTAATCTGTTTTTGTAGTACTCTTACTTGGGCTAATCCTTCTTTACTGAGATGTAAATTATTAGAAATAATATTATGGATCGCTAACCACTTCTCGAAAGATTGAGCTTTTTTAGTAAGTAATGGAAATACTTTAAAGTAATATATTACATCATTCATTGATTTAAACCCTGTAGCAATGTAACGATATACACCTTCAGTTTTGGATCTAAGAGTTACTTTACCAAATCCAAAAAGATTTTGTATTACCAGAAGGATAGAACTATCCTTTTGATCAAGTAAATAACGCATTTTTATAACATGACCTAATGCATATCTTGCATTGGATGTAATAGATACATTAAAACACCCTTCAGCGTCGGTAAACCCAGACAATCAAGCATCTTGTAATGTAACTGAAACAGCAGTATTAATAAACAGAATAGTATTTTCTCCAAAACGATTGTTTAAAGCTTGAGCTCACAAAGATAATTGTTGTATTCTGCGATTAATAGCCAAATTACCATTAAATAAAAAGGCTAGTAGAAGAATATGAGAGGGATTATCTACAATTAGTCTGTAGAAATCATTTTTGTTTCCACTTGTCCCTTGTGGAAAATGCTTAACAGTACCAATTCCTAAATTTTTCTGTATATAGAAAAGGATAGCACTTTCCTTTTGAGTAAGAACAAAACGTACTCTTGTACCATTCCCATAAGTTTGAATGGCACCATCTCCTTCTACAAAACCAATAAATCAAGTTAATCAGTTATTGGATAGATATTGCGCATCATTTCCGAATAATGTATTATAATACAGACGGAATGCTGAAAAATTAAAAGATGTTTCGCGTATAGTCTCTGAAGCGCTCTGTGTTTTACTCTCTGATGAGTACAGGGACAGATTGCCTGCTGATTTGGTATAGCTAATTGAATTTTTACCGTTTAAGGTACCAATTAGCACTAAACCGTTCCAGCATATAGCGAAATAAATAATAAAAGCACTCATATTACTATGAGGTGAAGCCAAAACTCAACTTCAAACGATAAATCCTAATATTCCAATAGACATCATGGCGTAGCAATATTTTACGTAAACAAAGTATTATTTCAATCTATTAGAGTTCATTTCTAAATTTAAACTTTTAATTTTATTTAAACCTTCCGTGGTTAAATGTTGTTTCAATTTAATAATAGTCATACACTCTTTAAAACAAATATAATCTTCCTGTTTTAAATTTAATAAAGGATAAGTATCAAAATGAGGTAATATTTTTTCTAATAAAGAGGTAGCATCTTGAACGATAAAATCACATCTTGGAGTAGCAGTATTAGATCTTACACTTACCGAACCACAATTAAAAAATTTAATAAATAATTTCATTAATTCCAAATCTTTAACGTGTTGAGCAATATGAAATCTACAATACACTTTCTCTGACAAGACATAATCCTTAGCAGCTCTAACATAAATAGAAAACCCTCCATCTCCAGCTACAAACCCAGATACTCATTGAGGATTTAAATTATCAGGTAAAGATATAACTGGTTTATCTGCAGGTATTACATTAGGAAAGTATTCTTGAACTTTTTTTGAAACTCCTTTATTTATAGAAGCGTAATAAGAAAGAATTTTTGAAAATCCCTCTTTATTTAAATGATCTTTATTTAAAATAAGTTTTATAACCTCTGATCATAATAAATAATCTATACGTTTTTTACTAATAAGAGGGTATTTTGTAAAGTGTGGTATTATAATATCTTTTATATAGTTCACATTACTTACTCTATATACAGATTTTTTTCTATCGGGTCTATGGTATATAGCACCCACACCAAAATAAGATTGAATTTTATATAAGATCTCTTTATCTTTCTCATGTAAATTTATTTCAAATGAAGTTCTTACTTTTCACTTTAAAGGATTTGATACTTCTATTATTATAGAAAAACAACCCTCAGCATCTACAAAACCTGTTACCCAATTAGGATCTAGTTTATGTAAATGATGATCAATAGATAAATTTTTTTTTAATACTTTATTTACAGACATGAAATTTGGTAATACGAATTTCATATTTTCATAAAATAGTGGACTATATCTTAATCATCTAGAATAGATGATTCTCCTTGCATAGTCTCTGAGGTTATAAAAATTACATTTTCAAATATTCATATTGAAAAAGAATATATTTTTATTTACCTGCTGATTGCTCATTGTAATATCCTTAAAATTTTCACTGTAATTGTAAACATTACTAGTATTTAAGGTCTTAGAGGTTCCCAGCATATAAAGGAGATTCACGTAATTATTAGTTAACGTAGGCCTACTTTTGACCATTCCTATGTACTAATCATAAACTTATTAAAAAATTTTTACAATAACTACCTAATTAATAGTTATATTTGAATATATATCAACTCTCTACGCACATATTCATATTTTTAAGATTGTTCGTAGAATAAAACCTATTATTTCCTGCCCCCTTTCGGCCTTCGGAGGCTTAGCACAGCTAGTCCTGGGCGAAAGGGAACATTGAAAGCAAAAAAGTTAACAGCTACTAATTTCTGTACATCGAAGCAACAATTAATTTTGTTTATCATATTCCTTTTTTTCATTTTTTTATTATACTAATTGCTGATACCACAGCTTGCTGCTTAATCTTTTTTGAATAGACCCTATTCTGGCACTGATATTTGACTCTCAGCTAAGAAGGAGTTGTGCAGGTTTGCACGTACCAACTATTTTCCACTGATTTCTTGTCTATAGAAACCTCAGAAAAGTCCTCCTAAGAAACTTATCGTATGCCTTAATGCCTACTAGTTATCGGTGAGCCTTTACCCAGTTCTCTCGTCTTTTTAGCTGTAAAAAGGTTTATCAAAGGACTGGTGGATAACCCTTAAATAAGATCACCTAAACATCTAATTACAATTATAAATACCAAATGAAGAAATGAAGGGATAAAGTGAAATATAAAGGAGTGAAGTAACTGGCTAATTAAGGTAAGATTTTTTGCCCATAAGCCACCCTACTAATAATATATTTTTGAGTTAAACAGACAGTGAACACTGAAGGTTGCTTAAAAATAATTACTTAGTATGCCTATATAATATATAATTATATAAATTAAACTAATTATCAATTAAAATATGTTTTTATGTAGAGAGAATATTCAAAATTGAATAATAGATTTATTATAATTTTTAATAAGTCTTATGAAAATGGACCATCTCTTAACCAACAAATTAATAAAAATACTTTAAAACTATTTATCCATGAAACTATTTCATTTGATAACGTAATATTTTCAAGCTTTTCCTAAATCTGAGTTATCAGAAGCAGAATGGGCGTGAAGATTTCTAAGTTTATAAAAATCATTTACCATTGTAATTCTCGTAATTTTCTTAGATCTACAAGGATTAACTTTAAAATAATCATTTGCTAAAGATAAAACTTCCTTTTTTTTATAACAAGTTCATTTAAAAGCCTCTTGTTTAACCATAGGGTATATTGTACCTCCATATAATTCTACTAAAGCTTCTAATATATACCTATTTTTTTGAACAGCTGTTATAAATAATTGACCTGACATTTCATTTAAATATATACTACCATCAGTATCAAAAAACCCAGATAATCATCCACTATAATAAGTTAAAGGTTTAGGATCTTTTAATTCTATCCCGTAAATTTCACAAATTTTACCTAATTGTAAAATTCTTATAGGATTTCGCATTAATCCGTTAATTTTACTAATTAAATTTAATAGACCTTTTTTATGATGTAGTCTATATCTTAAATGATTATTTCCACTAATTAATTTTACAGATCCACCTAAATTTTGTTTTATTAAATATAGAATTTTTTTATCTCTAAGTTGTGTAACTATCTCTAGACTACAGTATCCTTTTTTAGAAACTAAAAAACAACCATCTCCGTCAATAATTCCAGCTAACCATTCATAAAATTTGATCTTTTCCTTATTTTCTTCTTGGTTACCCAAAGACTGGTAAGAATCATTACTATTTTTATCTTTTTCACTAATTTCATGATTGTCTTGTTTTTCTATTTTTACAAAACTTTCTTCTTTTAATGGAATAGTATAAAACGATACATATTTTAACACAAGAGTTGTGAATTTTTCTTGCGCAAGCGACGAACAAAAGTTTTTAATTAACATAAATAAATAATTTAAAGTATAAAGCAAAGCTGGTCACAAACGTATGGCCTCTGAAATTCCTACTAACATGCTTAACCCGGTAAATTCTTTTATACCCGGTTTGAAGTTTTCACTTCGTGCTTTGGTTATCTGCGGGTTATCATAAATTACTAAGATTTTTACTAATGAAACTTTAAATTTTCATACAATGGGAGTACCTAGTAATATTTCTAAAAAGAGACTGACTTTCCTGCATATAGTTTGTTGCGTTAATAAAATTAATTTTATTAAAGAGCTACTAGTGTAACCAAATACTGATTTATTAGAATTAGCAGAAATAGTTGTACTAATTATACCAAAACCTGGTATAATTAATATATAACAATAATTTTGATTAATCGAATAGTTATATCATAATCTATTCCAATTAATACTCAAAAACTTATCGTCTTTGTTAGGACTTTATCTTAAATTGTATCTCATTGAATCTTTTAACTCTATAATCTGGTTTATACCTTGTTCAGTCAAATGGAGTTTATTTTGTATTAATACATAGGCCTTTCTCCATTTTAAGTAATTAATGTATTTAGTAGACTGTAAATGATATTCGTCAAAATATTTTATTACATTCTTAGCTGACCCAAAGCTAGTTGATCCATAGTAATAAGTATCCTGGCTTTTTCTATAACCTATATTCCCACCGAAATAATCTTTAATTAAATTTAATATATCTTTATTTTTTTGATCAATCTGGTAATTTAATCTAATTTCAGATTTAGATCTAGTAGCTTTAGATACAACTTTAATTTGAAAACTAGCATCAGCATCAGAAAATCCTGCTATTCAATTATTGTTAAAATCTTTGGTAGAATTAATTTTGAAATCTATGTTTTTTTTTAAATTATCATATATATGATGACTTAATATACTATTAAGAACCTGGTTATATTTTGAGGTTCTTAATTTACCATTAATTAAATTAATTACCTTGGTTAGCCCTTCTGTGTTAGATATTATTAAAAGATAAGCATTTTTATCTTTAACTTTTCTAACATTACCGAAACCTAATCTTTCTTTTATAAAATAAGCTAAAGAAGCATCAGATCCACTAAATACAATAACTAATTGCTGTTTAGAGCTAAAATGGCCGTCCCCATCTATTAAGCCAGCTAAATAATGTCCAAATTGATTATCACTAATAGGTTTTAAATGTTTAGAGTTATGTACAGAAATAGCTTTCACATTTTCTGTGTTAGATACAATTCCGCTGCGTAAAGTCTCTGAGGTTCCACCTCTATATAATAGAGGGTTACCTGCTGATAAACTTCATTGTTTTAACTTTGTTACTATATCATTTAAGATTGAGTATTTAAAACTAAATAGCGAAGTTGTCCCAGCAAATAGCAACGTTAAGAGGCCTATATATTTGACCTCAGGATGACCAAAAAATCCACTTCTTCAAATTTAACTTTCCTAAGTCTCTTGTTAAATTCAGGTACTGGAAATACCAGGCTTGTGCATAAAAATTTTTATGGAAGAAGCCGACTGTACATTAAACAGCATTTCAGCCGCCCACCAGTGAACCAGTCTGTAGCGATTACTTATATAACCGACGGTCTTCAAACGAGAAATTTGTTGACCGTTTCACTAGCATTGCTAATAATTATACTACTTTTCCTTATATTTATTAATACTAATAAATACGTAATAATATATATTATATATTATACATAAAAGTTGCAAGTAGTAATAGCTAAATATTAACTAAATTTAAGGTATATTCATAGAATATTCACTCTTTCAGATCTTATAGTTTTTTACATCTGTCTTCAGAGCTTCATAGCTTATATGCTAAACCTTAACTTATTTTCCCTAATATATTAATTAGAATTTATTTATCAATCTAGCCTTTTCTATCATTTCCAATCTTTTTGTTGGATCAAGATGATGTTTTTTTAATAAATCATCATACATTTCTTTTCATAAAGTATAAGATATACTTTTTTTAGTATATAATTTGTAACTATCAAAATAGAAGAAAATATTTTTACAATTTTTTACTCCTCCTATTCTGAATTCATAAGTATTATCTACGCTATGTCTTGAAACAATACCACCTTTAAATAATATACATAGATGTTCTAGTACTTTAAGATTAATATCTCATTTTTGTGAAATATTAAAATTGTAACTAAATCCTCTATTTTTACCTATGGAACAGGTAAAACAACCCTCTCCATCTGTAAATCCTGCGAATCAACTATTATTTAAACTAGGTAATATTGAACTATGTTTCAATTCAACAGCATCTAATCTTATTCTACCTTTAGCTACTCAGTTATTAAATCCCTTAATGAATTTTTCAAAACTTTTTTGTTTGCTTGGTAAAATAAGATTACCATTAAATAAACTTATGATTATATCTATTTCTACTTTACTTTGAGTAATATATCTACTAGTATTTAATGATTGAGATATTACTTTACCTAATCCTAAGGTTTCTTTTATAAATTCTAATACTTTTACATCTATAGTACTTTGTGTAATAACAAAGGCTAAATCTCCTCTATTATTAACTATAAAAGATCCTTCACCCTCTGAGAATCCTATTAATCAAGCTAAGAAGTTTTCTGAAGGTGGATTTACATCAGGTAAATGGGTTTTAAACTTTTTATAAAAAGGTGTAAAATAAAAATCATTATTACTTATAGCTATAGTACTATAATTTGATTTTTGTGAAAATATAAAGTAAACATATGTAGCTAAACTTGATAAAGTTAAATAATTTAATATACTTCTTAAGAAAAGATGCTGGAATAAAATAGGATCACCTCCACCAGCTGTTTCAAAGAATGATGTATTAAAATTACGATCTGTAAGTACCATTGTTATTCCCATAAAATTATATAAGTATATAATATAAATTATATTTTACCTTATTCTTATATAGTATAAATTAAATTATACCCTCTAATATTCCTAAATTAATATATAATTTATATTTATACACCATAAGTTGAAACTAGTAAATATAGATTACCAGAAGATTTAATTGCTGTATTACCACTACGATTTACATAGCAAATTTTATTACTAGGTGAAATTTTAAAACCAAAATTAGCTAATACTCCATCTGCTTCGGCCATTCTCGCAGCATGAAGTATTCTAAGATGGTCTTGAGGTGTTAAATAGCATCCCGCCGGTATAAACCATGGAGAATATATATTACGCTTAAAACCTTGTCTACCTACTATATCAGCTTGTTGTCAAATTTTAGACAAGAGATTATTCCCACCAGGGTTGTTTATATCATCTAGAGATGATACTCTAAAACCAGATCTATAATTATGACGAGATAACATTGCAACTATAATAATAATTCCCACACCTAAACCTACTAAAATTCAATATAATTCATCACTATTAGATAAATCAAATATATCAAGAGTAGATTCGTTTGAAGGTGCTATAGATAAAGGTACTATACATAAAGGTGTACAACTTGCTAATCTTTTTTTTTTTCAACATTGGTTTTTTAGAAAATATAATTCTCAATAAAGTATATAACTCTCAATAAAGTATATATGGAGAGAAGTAAACTTGCTTAGGAATATAATTTAATGATTTTTATTTATTAACCTACTGGACTAGGTCCCATAACATTTATGTTTCAAAAATTATAACAAACGATATAATTTAAGGTAGATATTCAATATATGACTATATTGATTGGACTATTTCTTATTCATGTAAGCTATAAAAATTATTTAAATGATCCCAAGTAAAATCAGTTCTACTATTATTCATTTTTGATTTAATTTCTACTATAGTTTTAATTGATTCTGGTTTAGTATGTTCTTTTTTATTAAAAAATCCTAAAACTTTAGTTCAATCATTGTAGTTTAAGTATTTACTAGAAAACAAAGAATATTCTATTAAATAATTAACTAAAATATTATTCCCTTTTATATTGGTAGTCCTTACTCTATATTCAGGTTTAGATCTATTCATTCTAATTTCTTTAACAGTAGTAAGTAGAAATTCTGATATTGAGCTCAAAAATTCTAAATTACTTTTTTCATTATGATCTATCTGCCTTTGACATAATTCAAATTTACACTCTACTTTAGGGTATTTTGAATTCAAAGACGTTCTTACTGAAAAATGACCATCTGCATCTATAAATCCTGCAAATCAACTGTTAAGATTTATAGGACTATTATCTAAACCTTTTTTATCTATACTTAAATCTAATTTATTATTTAATCAATCAATTAATCTATGCAGAGCATAGATTTTTGGTGTTCTCATGTAACCATTGATAAGATTAACTACTAAAACCATAGCCTCATTACTATTAAAAGTTAAAATATAAGCATTTAATCCTTTTTTCTTTGCTATAGATCCATGACCTAAAGTTTGCTGAATAATTAAAGCCAAAGCTAAGTCTCTAGAATCAAAAACTAATTGTATAGTAGCATAATTTAATTTTCCTTTTAAAGATCTTTCTGTTTTAGGAACTATAATAGTTCCATCTCCTTCAATTAAACCTGCTAAGTATGAGGCTAATTTAGGATTATAACTTTTTTTACCTTTTAAGCTTGTATTATTAGTAAAATAATAATTTTTATAACACATGAATTTTGTCTTATAGTCTCTGAAAAACAAATAATAAGGAACACTTATTAAAGTTTCTGCTGATTGAGTTAAACAATATAACTTTTCCCAGCAATTTGACAAATTTAAAGCCGGCAGAATTAGTTTACCGGCTAATACTGGTAAAGATAATAATAATAATACCGCTGTAATAACTACAGCTCATCCAAATAAAGCTAGTTTGTGTAATCTTATACCTGGAGTTCTCATATTAACTATTGTAGTTATGAAATTGATTGCACCCAACAATGACGACACCCCAGAAAGATGTAAAGCAAATATAGCTAAATCTACACTAGGTCCACTATGACTTTGTACCCCTGATAACATTGTAATCAAATTTCTCATACAAATTCTTCAAATACTTTAACTTAAAATAAGGCTGCGCAAGCTAAAGCTCGATTTAACTTAATTTAGTATAAACTACGAAAGCCTACCTTTATTCATACCTGACTTAATTACCCGTATCTCCTCTAAACCTTGAGGAGTCAAATGGTCCTTGGCTTTAATTATTTCTGCTACTTTACATCAATCTTTGAAATCTGCAGATTTTTCACCTATAATATTATGTATATTAAAAAATGGAATAATTTTTTCATAATTATCCGCAAAATTATACACTGACAAGTTCAATCATGGACCTCTAGGATCTTTTTCTAATATTCCACATCCAAAATAAGAAATTAGATTTTTCATTAACATCTCATCACGAGAATGTTGAGTAATTTGAAATACTAATAGAACCTGGAATCCAACTTTAGTATTTATAGATTTTTTTAAAAAAACCTTGAAACATCCCTCCCCTGATGTAAAACCAGCTATTCATTGTTCTGGAATAATTCCCGGAATTACTCCTAATGGTCTCGCTATTGGATTTAATACAGGGAAAGCGGCCTTTAGCTCGTCAGTTAAACCTTTGTTTAATATAGCTTTAATGGATGCTATTTTATGTAGACCTTCCAAAGTTCAATGTTCCTTGTTTTTTATTAACTCAATAGCATCTCTAAATAAAAGATAATCTCCTAACTTTTGAGTTATTAAAGGGTATTTATCGAAGTGAGGTATTACTACTTTCAATATTTGTTCTATAGACTCTATTCTAAATTTAAAGGTAGTTTTTCCATCCTTCCATACGTTTCCTGCTCCCCCAAAATAAGCTTTAAGTGCATTCAGAATATGCAAATCTTTTTTATCTAGAGTGATTGAAAACATAGGTACAACAAGTCAACCGGTTTTATATCTAGAGTTTTTTCTAATTATAATCATGAAAGATCCCTCAGCATCTGTGAACCCTGTAACACATCATGGGTTAAGAGTAAGAGATTTACTAGGTTGGTTTATATTTGAATAAGTACGTATTTGAAGAATTTGGTTAGAATGGATTTTGATCTGATAGTTTCTTTCGAAATCCATTAGAGTATACCTTAAATGCTTTGAATTCAAGCATCAACTACCGTCTACCCGTTGCTCTTTTACAGCAATACTTTCACATATTACTGACTTAGATCCGCGATTGCCCACGTTCTTTTCAGAAGTCTTTTGGTTTGTTACCTTACATGAGTGATTACTTCATCCACTTATACCCTTTCGAATATAGCTTGGTACCAAAAGTTCTAGGGTGTCCCCGGAGTTTGGCAGTTCTTCCCATATAAATGACGTCCCAGATCATTCAATAGGTGGGTAAAGAGTTCATCCTGTACCTGCTCCACCCTCTATTACGGCAGAGAACACTAATAATAGTAAACTAGGTATTAATAATCAATAACTTATGTTATTAAGTCTAGGGAATCGTTGTATATATATATTTAACGATTATTTTTTAAATGTTCTATAATTCTATCTACAGGAGTTTGTCCAGGCATTTTACTAAAAAGGTTAGTACCACGATATAAACCTCTATACTCACTAAGATATTTCTCTATAGAACTTTGAGGTTTTTTAAAACTTATATTTAAATCCCTTAATCTAATGTCCTGACTTACGTTTCAGTCTTTAGCGATTTCCACACGAAGTTTTATTTCTTCTTCTTTAAGTTCTTCAAGATGAGCAATAGCATCTTCTCTTTTTTTAATTTCAACATTAGCAGATAAATCAGTTTCTCATCCAGAAGATCTCTCAGTTTTAGAACTAGAATCTTTTGAAGGACTTGCGTGAAGACCTTCTCCTGGATTCGGACCTCCTCCTGGATTCGGACCTCCTCCTGGATTTGGTCCTACACCTGAACTATTATTAGAACTATTTCCTGAAGAGCTTCCTTCCGGATTCTCTCCGAAAAAATAGTAAGAAGAATTTTCTAAGCTAAATTCATAAATTGAAGTAAATAAAAGATTCATTAGATTTAAAATAAATATAAATAAACAATAAATTAAAGGTATATATTTTCCATATTTAATAAAAAAAATATTTCATATAAAAAATATATTACTTCCCTCATTATATATTAATGTGTATATCAACTTAAATTCTAAACAAACATTATTTTTCATATTCAAAAAATAATCTTTATAAATATTTTTTAATCTAGGAAATCGTATATAAATACATATTATTTATATATATATGTTTTATATTCTAAAACTTTAATAATTTATATAGATTTATATGTACATATATAAATAAGTAATTTCTTACTTATACGGACTATGTCTTCATCCATTATAATAAATCATGGAGCTTCGCGTCTAGTCTCTGAGGATCCTACTCCTAATTTAACTTAGATAATTACTTTGGTTTCCTGCATATTCTTCCCATGTATACACAAGTGTTACGACTAATTCAGTTGAAAATACAACTTTAGAAGTTTATAACTCCAATTAGGTGTCTATGTATCTGTTAACTGGAAAATAAATTCCAAAATCGAGAAATTCCATGCATATAGCGAAGTCATAATTAAAGAGTTTACACTCTTTAACGGCATTCCCTGTTTTAGGGTTTAAATATAAAAAAATAGTAATATATATATATTTATAGGGATAATATATTTAAGTGATCTCAAGTAAAGTGAGTTCTTTGTCTATTCATACCTTTTCTTACAGATTCTGTTTTATCTATACCTTGTTCTGTATAATGTTTGTTTTCAAATATTAATAAGACTATTCTCTTTCAATCTTTATAATCTAAATATTTACTTGAAAATAACGGATACTTTTCTAAATAATTTACTATTATATCTAAAGACATTCTATTTGAAGCTGTTAAAGTATAGTATTCATTACCTGTAGACTTCTGTTTTCTAATCAACAATGTACAATTAAGGAAATTAGATATATCAGTTAAAACTTTTGAATAACTATCATTAGTTATAGGGTCTAACATTCTTTGCTCAATTCTTAATCTGCAAGATATCTTTCTTTTTTTTGCACCATTTTCTAATTTAGTATGCTGTACAGAAAAACTACCATCTGAATCTATAAATCCACTTAATCAACCATTTTCAGATAAAGAACTATCTTTCAAGGGCAATTTAGTTATATTTGTGTTATGGTTTTTGTTTAATCAATCTATTAAATTATGAAGTTGATATATTTTTGGTGTTCTTAATTCACCATTTAATAAAGAAACTATTTTCTTTAAACCTATAACAGGTGAAACAACTAAAACACAAGCATTATCTTGTAATTTATATCTTATAAATCCTGATCCTATTAATTCTAATAATTTCTTAGCTAATGGTTCATTTTTCATGCTAAAAGTTATACAAAATCTTGGATTGTGTTTCTTTTTTTCATTAGGTTTTTGAATTCAAATATGCCCATCACCTTCAAATAAACCAGCTAAATATCCCTTAAATTTATTATTTTCAAAATTATTACTATAATACCTTATATTTAACCCAAGGAGATCCTTATTTTTTGCCATATCAGGCCCTCCTACAAGTAAAGGTAATAAAAAATTACCAAAACCACCTATTAAAGCTGGCATAACCATAAAGAATATCATTAGTAAAGCATGAGCTGTTATGATACTATTATATAATTGATTATCTGCAATATATTGTACACCTGGACCACTAAGTTCCATTCTTATCAGTACAGAAAATGCTGTACCTAATAACCCTGAAAATAATGCAAACATTAAATACAATGTTCCTATATCTTTTGCATTTGTTGATAAGAATCACCGTTCAAATCACATACTAATAGAAGATTTTAAATTTATATTTGTCACATTGTGACTATGCATGTGCCTATCCTCCTGATCTTGAATGATACGCACAGGCATAAGCATTCTTCAAATATAATAAATTTAAATTTATCATATAATAAAAAAAATATTATTAATGTAATTAATTAATTAATATATAGTTATAAAAGAAAGAAGCTAGATAATTATACGAATATTCCAGAAGATTATGGAGGAATCGAACCTCAATACTTAAGATCTGCAATCAAAGTGCAGACCAACTACATCATAATCTTTATATATATATTAATATATATAATTATAGATTTACTTAAACATAAAGATAAATAGAATAACTACTCTAATTAAACACTTAAGGTTGCAGTTAATTATTTCTTAAATTAATTTTAAGAATTTTTTCCAAAAGATAAATCAACTAAAGTATTTTCTATTAAACTTACAAAAGGAACTATAAATACAAAATGCGCAAAATATAAAACTGTACTTATTTGTCCAAATTCTATAAATGGTGACTCTACATGTTTAGCACCTAATTGCATTAAAACTAAGAAATTCGCTACAAAAATAAAGTAAGCTATCTTACTTATAGGTCTAAATTGTAAACCTTTAGATCTACCTAAATCTGTTATAGGTAATAACATTATTGCTAATATTGCACTAAACATAGCAATAACTCCTAATAATTTATTAGGTATAGATCTTAATATAGCGTAGAAGGGGAGTAGGTACCATTCAGGAACAATGGCAGGCGGTGTCTGCATTGGATTAGCCATAATGTAGTTCTCTGAATCACCCAGGTAATTAGGCATAAAGAACACAAATAGACTTAAAACAAATATAAACATAAAGATAGTTATTAAATCTTTAAATAAGAAATAAGGAGCAAAAGGTAATCTGTCATAATTACCTGACACTCCTAAAGGGTTACTTGCGTAACAATTATTCGACTGTACATTAAGCATTACATAAAATAACACCCACCAGTGACCCAGTCTGTAGCGACCATATTTTAAACATTCTAGGATTCATATGACCGACGGTCTTGTATTAATATAGGTGTAATACTCTGATTCACGATTATTCAAGAGAACATGAAATACTCTTCTACCAGAAATATTAATATTTTAACCGTTTTCACTAGCATTGCCAAACTAGAATACCCATAAAGTATTCTAATTTAAGTCTCCTGTCGGAAACTTAGAGATAAAATGTTTTATCTCACAACTACTTTATATATATATATATATACTTATAATCCTAATTTGTAGCGCATACTTGGTATTATATAAGGTAATACTAATTTTTTTAATAAAGGCATAGATTTTCCTTCGATATATAACACGAAATTACCTTGATTTTTATGTAATGTACTTTTTATATTAAATTTAGTATCTAATGCTAATGACAATAAGATCACCTCTTCTTGTGTAAAACTATTAGTATGAATTCTAAGACCTGGCTTTTTAAAACCACCATCGTCACAAATCCAAACGGCTAAACTCAAAGGTGTTAATAAATCAGCTATATTTTTAGATACTCTCTTTTGCTTATTATGATTATAAAATAATTTATATAGTCACATTAAATTTGTATATCTATACGTACCAAAACGATAACAGAGATGCTGCAATTTATCTCCATCTTTGAAAAGAACAGGTAAGTTATTAGTACAATAGCCTCTTTTATTAAGAAATTCGTGTAACCAAAATATATAATCCTTATGTGCTGCACTTTGTTTAAATCTAAATCTAACACCTCCACTTTTCTCTCGCTCTGCGTGACAATCACCTAATAATGAACCGACTAATAAAGAAATAACATCTTCGTTATGAGGACCTATTCTTTTATTGGCGTTATAATTAGGCAATATAAATGCTAGCTTTGCTTTGTTATGAAGTTGTCTTTTAGTAATCATTAATGTATATTTTATATATAAAAATTTAGGGCCAATATTAAACCACCCTGCTGTATCGTGAAGTGCTATTAAGTGCATTAAAGCTAATGCTGCTAAAACAAATGGTAATACAAAGTGTAATGCGAAGAATCTGTTTAAAGTAGCGTTATTAACAGAACATTATGTTGGTAGTCCCGTATTTAATATAAATATATTAAATACTCTCACTACACTCAATAATTTTCATTATTGATCGGACTATATCATGATCTCTTGCTTAAGTAAGTTAATTTATTTAATAATTTGATGGTATATTTATCTTTATAGAATATCTAGATATTCTACGTAATTGCTTTATTCATAGTAAATATTGTAATCTTTTATTACCTAATAATTTAACAGGTGCTTTACCTAGAAATTTAATTACATTTTCTATAGATCTTACACCTGTAACTTTTAATTTATAATTATTGGTTTTATCTAAATATATCGCAGTAGTAAAGGAGAAATATTTACGAATAGCAGATATTATAATTTCTCCACCTGTTTGACTAATTTCAAAACTAGCAATTAAGTAATCTTTATCTTTTTGCAATTTATATATACTGAAACTACCTTCAGCTTCTATAAATCCTACTAGCCAAGCAGAAAAATATGATGTATTAATAATCGATTCTATGGAATTTATAGGCTTGTTACTTCTAGTATATTCAGGTAAATCTTTTGAATATATAATACCTGAAAGTAAAGCACTTTTAAATCTTAAGTAATCATACTGTTTATTAGAAAACATAGGATATTTATCAAATATAGGAAAAATGCAATTTTTTAAATGGTCTTTATCTCTAATTCTTAAAGTTACCATTTCAACTTCTTTCCTTTTTCTAAAACTTACAACACCTACACCTAATAAATCTTTAATTTTATATATTAATTGTACATCTCTAATGGATAATTCAATACCAAGTTCATATGTTAAATATTTACCTTTTTTTGTGATAGAAAAAAACCCATCCCCTTCAAATAAACCTACTAAATAAGCGAATTTGAGATCTCCTGCGTGTAGTCTCTGAGAGGCTACTGAAGTATGTAGACTTCTCACCCCGGCTGGTTTTCTCCATGTTTTTGCAGTTTTTACGTTAATAATTAATGGTGGTATCAAGAATAAATCGTATGCAAATTCTAAATTAGGAGATTTTCCAGCATTAAGCAGGATTTTTAACACTATGTCACCATAGTGTGGTTCATCTATATTTAAACCTCCTCAAATGACATATGTAATTCGTATAATATTTAATTTATATTTTACACCCTTAAGGGTATATTAGACTATATCTTAAACCATCACATTCTTGCGATGATTTTGGGGGTTTCGTGTTGAGCTTATTGTTAGTATAACTCACTCATTAGTCGTTGAACGTTCTTAATCATTTTATATATACCTGATTAAACTTCGCTACAAATAATCTAATAAACTGGAGGTAATTTATTAAACGTCCTTGTAATTTTCCCCATTTGACTTTAAAATTAATCTTCTTATATGTAGATTATTTTAAGGAGCCCATTACAATTATTAATTCAGGTTTTTGGTGTAAGAGTATTATAAGATTGATCTATTACTGAGGATAATTTAAACTACTATAACGCGAACTTTCACGCAAATTATTTAATCAATTAACGTATTGTATATATTTTAATCCTATTAAAGGATGTAAACCCGAAAATGAAAAGAAATTTATAACTTTTTGTATATCAGATTTAGAACTAACACCAAATTGACTATAATTATTGGTTGTATCTATTTTTCTATTTGTATCGAATATTAGTTTAAAAGCCTCGAATAAATTAGAATGTATTCTTTGTTTTAATTGAAAACAACCATCATTATTACTTTTAATAAAAAAAGAACCCTCTGAACATGTAAATCCTACAATTCAATTTTTAAAAAAATGTAATAATGTATAATCAAATGGATTATTAGGAATTTCAAAAATAGTTGGTATGTTATTTACATTAGGTATTTCATTATACAATTTAATATCATTTTTTAATACATACAAAGCCAAATTAAATTGATCTACTCTAGTAATAGTTAAGAAAAATATGTTATTATATAAAAGTAATGGAAACAATACTTCTTGTAGATCAGTTTTATTAATAACTAATTTGCAAGCAGGGCTTCTCAAATCCTTATAAATATTTATCTTACCTAATTTTAAAACAGAATGAATATATTCTAAAGTAGAAAGATCTTCTAAATGTAGTGATATAACTAATTTCATAGTTATAAACCCTTTTGGTGTTTTACTTATTTGAATATATCCGTCCCCATCAATTAATCCAACTAAAAAGGCTAAAAAAGACGAAGGAATTGAAATATATTCTTGTTTATCCAATCTTAAAGTTTTATTTCCTTTTTTTAAAGCATTCTTATGAATAACTCCTATTGTAGGTAAGGAAGCTTTGGTATCCGAAACATTTAAATGTAACGAAGCCAGATACTTGTGAACAGCTACAACTGAAAATAAAATAACAACACCAAAACATAAATTAATAATTGTTGTAATAATTTTTGACTCAACAACGTCAGTACCTATTCAAGGTATCGCGCTAATAAGGTTAGTAATACTTTTTCCTATTTCGTATTATAATCTTACTATTAACATTAGTAGCATGATAAATATAATTCTATTTAAATATATAGATATCAGCCCTGAGGGAAAGGCCCTCTCGAATAAATATAATAAGCTATCTTAAATTAATACAAATCTTTTTAATTGTCTACTTAAATAAACCCTAACAACTTACACATACTATAATAATTATAAACCATTTTTAGTCCGCTACACGAGATTTATTCATATTTGATTTAATTTTAATAATCTTTTCTATTCCTTCTTTAGTTAAATGATCTTTAGATTTTAAAATTTCTGCTGCTAATTTTCAGTCATTAAAATCCAAAGCTTTAACTCCATGAAGAGGATAATTAGTAAAAAAAGGTAAAATTTTCTCATAATTATCTGAAAACTTATAAACATCAAAGTTAATTTCTCCCCTAGAAGTTTCTAAAACACTACCACAATTTAAGTAAGAACTTATAGTCTCTAGTAAAGATTTATCTCTAATATGTTGACAAATATTAAATCTTAATCTTACACGAAAACCTGAACGAAGCTTAGTATTTTTTTCTACGTAAATGACAAAACAACCATCTCCGTCTGTAAACCCAGCTAATCAATTAGGTCTAATATCTGCTAGCACAGGGTTTTTTACTATTGGTCTATCTACCGGTATTGTAGCTGGAAATTCTGCTAATAATACTTCTGAAACTCCATTATTCATAGATGCTTTAAGATTAACTATTTCTTGTAACCCCTTATCCGTTAGATGTAATTTATCCCTCATTATAAAAACAATACGTTTAAAAAGCTCATAGTCTGCTTTTTTCTTACTAATTAAGGGATATTTATCTAAATGTGGAATTATATAATCAGCCAAATCGCTTATTCTTTCTACTCTATAGTCCGCATTGTCACTACCTGTAATTCTACCTACACCAAAAAAAGCCTGTATAGAATTTAGTAACTCTATATCTTTTCTATGAAGAGAAATTTTAAATACAGAGTTAACACATCAACGGTTTTTATAGTAAACTACGGTAGTAAATGAAGCTTCTGCATCTATGAACCCTGAAACATAATCAGGATCTAGTTTTACTGAGTTTGAAGTATTACTAGTTGAATAGTTTCTAACTCCGTGCACGAAAGATTTATTATTTATTAGGCACTGTGTTGCGTAACGGAATTTATTATAAATATGTGTAACTTTTGTTGCAGGTTTCTTGAATTCAACTTTTCTATACAAATTCATATATATTTCATTGATTAATAAAGTAAAACTAATTAAAAAGACTTGTCCAATTCATGGAATAGCACTTATAAGGTTAGTAATACTAATATAACCAATTATAATTAAGTGGTTGTTTTACGACGTTGTCGAGCAAAATTTGAGTTAAGAATTTATATCGTTATTTTAAGAGTAGACTTTTATTCTTTTTATACACTGAGCAACAACTAAACCTTCCTTATTTTTTACTGGTTTACCATCGTTTAATCTTTTTGTTATAGAATCATTACTTACATGTAGAAATTTAGCACATGAAATTCCACTTGTAAAGTAATTAACAGAACCATTTAGAAGGTAAACTTTTATAATATAGGTAAATCTTATATATTTTTTTTCAGATATTATCATAGCTCTACCTTCAGAATCTATCTTTATTAAAGAATCCGATTTTATTAAAATATTTAATTCTGATTTAGTAGTATCATCTAATATAATAGGGTTAGGATTAGTAGATAATCTATTATTATTCATACTGTCACCTAATTTAATTATTAGTTCTTTACCTTTATTAGTTAAATACTTACCTTCTAAGATTAATAACGCTATTGTTTTAAAATCTAGATAATCTTGGTATTTTTTAGTTCTAAATTCTATACTATCTAAGTAAGGAATCAGTACATTGCAAATAAAATCAATTTGAGATATTTCTAATATAGAGATAGGTCTCTGACCACTTTTAATTTTTTTATTACTAATATCAATTAATTTAGTTGTACTTCCTAGCATATAAGAATGCTCATCTAATAAACTTAAAATAAACTCACGTATTTTTTCTAAAACTAGTCTATTAACTGTAGTAGTAACAAGTGAAACACGAGCTGTCATATCGTGCTTATTTAAGTAAAATGATCCATCTCCCTCTAGTAAACCTACTAGATAATTACCTGTAATTACTATACTATGATCCTCAGGTAAAACAAAATTTACTCTTTTACTATTCATACCTTCTTTTAATTTTATAATATTTAAATTAATTTCTTGTAAAGTTAATTCACTAGATTTACGATTTCTAAACATAAAAAATGCTTTTTTAAAATAAAGGTAATCTAAGTACTTGGTAGTGTTTAATGTAAATTTATCAAATATAGGTATTAAGACCGTCTCAATATCATTTAATTGAGAGATTGAAAATATTAAAACATCTCTCTCAGTGTTTAATCTACCACATCCTAATGTGTTTTTTATGTATTCTAAAACTTTTCTATCATCTTTATGTAAAATAATTCTAAATACAAACTCAAAACCCGAAACTTCCTCTTTTTCGTTTTTTCTTGTTCTAATTAAAAAATTAGACTCTGCTTCACAAAGGCCTACGAATCATTCTATAAAATTAGTATTTAAAGATGACTCGGGTAATTCTTTATGGACACCAGTTAATAAAACATTAATCTCATTAGTTTCTCTATTGTCTTTTACCTTAGATTTTAAAAAGGTAAATACAAAGTAATAGTATAAATCTAAATAAATTTGAGAATAATATACTAAAATAGGTGATATTAAAAAAGTAATACATTAAACCTTTGTTTGTAACAACCCAGTATGAACAATTTCTTAACCTTAAATAAAGTTTATGTTTGCGAACATACTGAAACATTTACTGTGATTAAAAAAGGAAGGAGGCGCGACTCTCCTTACATTAAATTTCTTTAATGGTTCGGACTATATCTTCATTTTCTTAATCTATATAATAAAAATATTACTATATAAAAAGTTCAATGTACCACGTATAGTCTCTGAAGATCCTACTCCATAAAAATTATATAAATATTTTATGTTTGGTTTCCTGCTGATTGTCTTATACCTTATAAGAGTTTCCAGCAAATAGTGGTATTTTACTACAGCTATTACTTCGCTATTTAACTGTAGCCAAGTCTTTAATTTACTCATTCTAGCTATAGAATTTAGCTTTTCATGTTTAAAACAAGCAAACCCTGTACTTTATACCTTTTAACAAAAATAATTATAATTTAGTATAAAGCCTTGTGTCTCAATATAGCAATATCTTAATTTTATATTGAGAAAAGACTCCGACTGTACATTAAGCATCATTTTAGATACCCACCAGTGAACCAGTCTGTCGCGATATTTTACTCTACCAACGGTCTTTATACTAAACAAATATATTTGACCGTTTTCACTAGTATTGCTGCAAAATTTTGAAAAAGGGAGTTCTAAGTAAATATTACCTCACTCACTTAATTATGCAACTATGTATAACTAATAAACCTAAAATCAAGAGTGAATTCCACAACTTTAGTTTTTATATCTTCCATAACAACCCACTCACTGGATTCCTTCCAAGACGAAATCTCCGAACTAGCTCTCACACAATCCTCAGGGTTCTCCTTCAAATGCTGCTCTACAACTTCTTCGAGTTTTTGAGCAAGCGTTTTGATTTGAGGGCGATTATATATAATGGTTCGGGATGAAATCTTTTGAAGGGTTGGAGAACGTTCCGAATCTCGTTGTTTGAGATGTTCTCGAACTGATTTCGATCTACCACTCAACCGTCGTGGGCCATAGCGCCATTCAACGCCATTATGATGAAGATGAGGTCTCACTAGTAAAACTTAATAAAACAATGTAAAGTGTAATAAATAAAAGGGAGAGGAAACTTACCTTTGCGGGTTGGTCGGGGATTCACAGGTGCATTCTTTCTCTTCTGACCCTTGCTCAATTCCACGGTATCTCTATACAAGTTCGTAGTAGTAGAGGCGAAAGGATCTTTATCACTACTTGAGTCAAAACCTTCAGCTGAAGGTTTTCTCAAAGAGGTTGTTGAATCATTCGAGTTGGCAATGAATTCAGTTGAACCCTCTGATAGAGTGGTTGAAGATGCGTCACTTGGAAAATCGTCATTCTCTCTCTTAGGACTCCGAGGTGCGGTAGACAGGGAAAGATCATGAGTGTTGATTTGACCAAAACGATAGGTACGCGGAACACAAGGAGGAAGATTCATGATTAAAACAACAAGTAAAGAAGATAGCTTGATAAACGATGAGAATGTCTGCTTTAATCTAATATAGTACTTTCAGAGTAAGGAGAAATGATGAAGCTTAAATAGATATTGGGAAGGAAAATTTCATCATTCACGAACGATAACGCTTCAGAATGATGAATCATTGTCTCATCATCTTACGTATTCTTATCTAGGATCTAGATCTGCCAAGATTTCCTTACCCTAGTCTATGACCAATAGATAAGCATAAACAAATCACATGGCAAAATCTACCATCCATCACACACCATATTCGATCTACTTCATAATCATACCGCATAAACCCCTCAAATATCGACCTAATCACCTATCATATCATCATTCATGAGTCATATGATAAATAATCTAGCAATCTTATTCGTGGTTTCTGTATATCTTGTTTCATTTTGAATTGCGTAGATCCATCCTGCTTATGACGATCATTGAGTCATAAAACAAGGATCTTTCAGGAAAACAGGTTTTCTTCTTTATACTCCACATTGCCAAGATTCCTTCCATCTATATATCCAATGAAAACTCTTTTTGGCATTTACTCACTATCTAATACGAGATCAACCTTGTCATATTCCATACACTTCATTATTGCCGCTTACCCTCCATCACACAAACCACCATCACATTGCCTATTCTACCAATAAAAGATGAAATGATTGCATCCCTTACATACAAATCATACGATAAAGCCCACTTGATAGATTTAGCTGCCGAATACGAGATGATCGACGAATACGAGATGATCGACGAATACAAGATGATCGTCGAATACGAGGTTTATTAGCATTAGTCACACTTGTTTCGGAGGAAGAAAAAGTGCGGATCATGACGCGTCATCCTCCTTGTCATCATGAATCAGGCGAATACTCTAGCCAATCATTAACATTATTTCTCCTTTCAATTTAGCCACCTCCATATGCGGAGATCATTCCTTTTAGTCTTGTGATAGCTGATCAACCAATAGATTAACAGAGATAAATGAAGATCCTCCTTAGCATTTCCCCACTATCAAATACGAGATCACATGCTGCTCACCTTGCAGCGGGCGCATATTACCTGAACTACCTCGCATAAATCCCTCAATCTTCTAACCTATCATATCTATTATCTCCTTATCTCTTGTTTCATTTTTGATCATCTGCCCTCTTTACCTAATGATCACGGAATCTTGCCCATAATGAGTCATTAAAATTCTTCAATCTAATGAAAAGAACCTCGGAGAACACCGATACATCCCCTTGCTTAGAAATCAAATGAAAATTTACATGTGATCTTGACAAAGAAAAAGTATATAAGGATGTGGAATCTTCTTTGCTTTCTCTTTCTTCACAGTCAATCACCATCAATTACAATCAAATCAATCCTCATCAATTACCATCTACCACAATCAGATCAATCATCATCAATACCAACCTACTTTTTCCTCCACACAGCGAACTTCGTCACCATCAGTCACAACCAACTTATTCATCCATACTATCACAATCAAATCCGTCACTATCAATCACAACCAATCTATAGTTTGATCCAGATCAAACTTTATCATCAGTCAACTCTTTGAGTCTTCTCTTGGTCACGACCTCACACAGATATATTTCTGAATATTATCACCTGCATCATCCTGCACTATGGCCTTTTCACCTGGAATCGTTGAACATAATCCGGAGTACTCCTTTCACCGTAATCTTCACAAGATCTATACCAAGATCGTGCGTGGAAAGGATAATATCCTTTATACAAAGGAAGGGCGTGAGGTGTTTGACGCATGTTCAGGTGCTGCTGTCTCTTGTCTTGGTCACAGAAACGAAAGAGTGATCAAAGCAATTGTTGAACAGTTAGAAACCGGAATTCCCTACCTGGCATCCTCATTTTGGGCCAACGAGGTTGTCGAGGACTTGTGCAAGGAGCTCATCCGGGGAACGGATGGGAAAATGGCCAAAGTCTTCTTGACTGGCTCAGGTTCTGAGGCGATGGAGGGTACCATCAAGCTGTCTCGTCAATATTATTATGAACAAGACAAGCAAACACCCCGTGTCAATTTCATCACCCGTCAGAGTTCGTACCACGGCAACACGATCGGTGCTTTATCTGTCTCAGGATATCCTGCCCGGAGAGCACCTTACATTCCATTCCTCATGAAGAATGTTCACCACATTTCTTCATGTAATCCCTATCGTCAACAGGAAAAAGGTGAATCTAATCCTGCTTTCGTTGCTCGAAAAGCCGCCGAACTCGAGAAAAAATTCCAAGAGTTAGGCCCGGATACAGTGATCGGCTTCATTGCTGAGCCAGTCGTCGGCGCCGCGCTTGGTTGTGTTCCATATGTCCCAGGTTATCTCAAAGCAATGCGAGACGTTTGCCACAAACATGGGGCTCTTTTCATACTCGATGAAGTCATGTGCGGAATGGGTCGGACTGGCACTCTGCATGCATGGCAGGCAGAAGATGTCGTACCTGATATCCAAACCATGGGTAAAGGACTTGGCGCTGGGTATCAATCGATCGCGGCCATAATGATATCACAAAAGGTCGTAAACGTGATCAAGGAGGGAAGTGGACAGTTCGTCCATGGGCTGACCTACCAGGCCATGCCAGTACAGGCAGCTGCTGCTCTGGAGGTTCAGCGAATCATCCGGGAAGACAAATTGATGGAGAATGTCTCCAAACAGGGTGCGCTTTTAGAAAAACGTTTAAAAGCTAACCTGGGCAATCATCCAAATGTTGGAGACATTAGGGGACTGGGTCTTTTCTGGGGTCTGGAATTCGTGAAGGACAAAGTGACCAAAGAGCCCTTCAACCCCAAACTTGGCGTTGCTCAGAAAATTCAAGACTTGGCCATCTCACCCCCATTCAACATGACAGTCTACCCAGGCACTGGTACCCTCGAAGGTGACCGTGGAGACCACATCATCCTTGCACCTTCATACATCGTCACGGATGACGATGTGAAACATATTGTCACGAAGGTAACAGCTGTGGTTAAAAAAGTTTTTTCTGAAATGGCTGGTTGAAAACAAAAGATGTGGGAAGGGATTATCAGAAATAAGTTTATTTGGTTTAGAGGGGCAAAATGTGAGCTAAGAAAAAAAGGGATAGCTCGGATCAGATTGAACTTGTTTCTTTACTAAGTTTTGGGCTCATGGCGTATGAAGGATTTGGCTAAATGGGAACTTGTATTTTTTTTATTTTGGCATAGTTGCAGAGGACGTTAGAAACAATTGACGGCATCAATCATCATAAAGTCTTGAATTTTTAGTTATACATTTGAGGCAAATAATTACCTCATAGGCTCATTTGCCCATAGGGCAGTACATACAAACTTACTTATTATAAAGATAATAAGCTAGAATAACTTTAAATTCGTATATTCTATTAGTTAAAATAATTCAACCAAAAGTTCCGACTGTGCATTAAGCAGCATTTCAGCCACCCATTAGTGACGCAGTCTGTCGCGATTATTTATATAACCGACGATCTTAAAGTTTAAACTTCTTTGATCGTTTTCACTAACATCGCCAAATAATCTTAAAGACTATTCTATATCCCCGTCGGGTTATACCACTTTAATCTTTTTTTCTCTATAAAGATTGCAGAAAGATTGTTACTCGTGGGACTATGATTTAATATAAAAATAAAGTATAATAAAATATTGATAATTAGATAACTATTTACTTGACAAATCTTTTACTATTCATTGTCTTTTTACTAATCCTTTTTCTGTTTTTAGTGCTCTTCTAATAGTTTTTTCGCCACAGTTTATAGATTTAGCTGCATCTAAAATAATAGAATATTAACCGTAAACAGTTCCATTCAAATTATATAATACAACAGGTCTTGTATTAGTTATACACTTTTGTTTAATTACATCTAACATGGGAGGTCTATTTAAAGCCTTTTCTCTCATTTTTTCTATGGTTTCTGGAGAAAGCTTTTTACCTTTGTTTAGATTACCTATTCTTTCACGTCTAGCCTCACTATAGATATCTTTCATCTTTTGACGATCAATTTCAGTGTGTTTGTAACCAAAACTAGAACCTGCTTCTGTCAAAATATTATAGTTAGGGACTAACAATTTTAAATATTTATCTTCTAAATCCAATAATTCTTTGTTATTTTCCTTGGTAACAATATTAGGATATAAATCTAATACAATAAAAGCAAAATTTTCAAATCATATTTTTTAATTGCTAATTTAACTATTTTGCTACCTCTGAAATAAATAACATGATTACAGAATCTAGCATAAAATCTATTAGTTGCCGCAGAACCTATATAATAGTCTTTAGTTATTTTATTAACTATCATGTAAATCGTTAACTACGGCTTTATCTTACAAATAATATTCTTTTTTTATTCATTCCTTCTTTAATATGCTTTATGCTCTCTAAACCCTCCTGATTTAAATGAGCTTTATTTTCCATTAAATTTATAACTCTACATCAGTCTTCAAAATCTTGAGTTTTTACCCCTAAGATAGGATATTTTACCAAAAACGGTAATATTTTATTTACGAGATCATCAAATTTAACTACTGTAAGATCAATAGCTCCCTTTCTTATATATATATTACCGCACTGTAATAGATTTTGAATAACTACCATTAAATGATTTTCTTTTAAATGTTGAGTTATTTGAAATTTACATTGGACTGCCATACCTAATGAGCTAGCTTTAGATTTTTTAATATCAACAAAAAAGCACCCTTCACCAGATATAAACCCAGCTAATCAAATAGGATCTGGAATTACATGAATTAGGTTTAGAGGTCTTTCCATAGGTATAATACTAGGAAAGGCTGTTATTAACTCTTGTGTTAGACCTTTATTTGTTGACGCTTTAAGTGCAACAATTTTTTTTAATCCTTCCATTGTAGTATGCTCCTTTTTTTGAATTAGATTTAAGACTTCGAACCAAAATTTAAAATCTAAACATTTTTGTGTACATAAAGCATACTTGTGGAAATGCTCTGCTATAGTTACTAATTCTTTTTCAGAGAATACAACATAACTAACTACATCTTCATGTACATCAATTTTTCCTACAGTAAAATAATTTTTTATTTGTTCTAATAAATTTATATCTTTTTTATGTAAATGAATTTGAAAAAACAACCTAACTCTTCAACCAAACTTGTATTTACTATCTCTAGTTACACTAATAGTGAAGGAACCTTCCCCGTCAGCAAAGCCGGTAACAAATCAAGGTGAAAGACTACAATTGTTTTTATTTACTAAAGAGCTTGCACCCTTTAGGTTATCACTATCTCCTGAGTTTAGACTGCTTGTTGAAAAATAAACCTTGTTTCTCAATATATAATTAACAATATATCGTTTAGTTGTGGTATGCACGCCTACGCCTACGCCAATCCTCCTGTTTATAAAAGAAGAAAATTTAAGCGCCTCATCTCTATTATTAAAGATTATTACCTTACCAAAATAAAAAGTTATCGCATATAAGATACTCTGCGCGATAACTACATAAAGATTGGAAGGGAAGGGAAGGGAAGAGATACTGCACAGTGCTCTGCTAACACTGACTTTTCTACCAAAAAAGCCAGAAACTATAAACCTTGACAAAGGTAAAGTTACGATTAAAAAACCTTCATTTATTGATTTGAAGGTAGGACCTATTAAGTCTACACTCTTATAACTTACCAATAGCAAGAATTTTCTAGTATGTGATATAATATTTTTTCTATGTAGTACGAATCCTAGGATCCCTATTCAAAAAAGTATTAGTGTAATGTTCATTGTATATTTATTTAAATTAAATTATTGTAAAAAATTAATTTCCATACACCAAGGCATATGAAAAAAAGATGGGCTAACTCAAGACTAAGATTAAATAAACTATCATTAATTTTAGCGAGTGAGGTATACACCATCACTATAAAATTTTAGTATCACGAGACATCCTCAGTACATCAGTATATAACACATAAAACATCATTAGATTCAGAACTAAAACATATTTTGTGCGAAGCAGGCGTGCCTCTTAAAATTTTCTAATTTGTAGTATATTAATTAGGTTAGAAAGGATCAGCGAAGCGGTAAATGCTTGGTATCAAAGGCTTTAAGGCTTCCCTCGGAATTTGATAAATAATGGCATCTCAAGGATTCTCCCTATCATATATACCGCTTAAACCTCTGGTATCGTTTAATATTTGTTTTCTAGTATCTTCTAAATTTAAATTTTCATAAATATATACCGGGTTTAAACCTAATTCTTGAAGAATTGTTTTTAGTCTTTCAGAAATTTCAATATTATCTGAAGGACGATTTGTACAATATCCTCTTTTTACTATGCTTTGGTTAAACAGTCTTTTACTGTTTACTTTGTTATACTTTATTATATTTCCTTTATTACTTATATTAAATCATTTTGGGCTATATTCATAACCCAGGAAAGCTGTCTAAGTTCCGGCTAACTATATCCTAAATATATCTGTATAGCGCCCCTGTGCTTTATCAATATATTAGTCCCCGATATCTAGCAAATATCTTTATAATATATATCATCTAAAGCCTTGTGTAATCTTTTCAATTAGGAACTTTCGACTGTACATTAAGCATCATTTCAGACACCCGCCAGTGATCCAGTCTGTAGCGATTATATAATTAACCGACGGTCTATAAACAGATAACGAATGTTTAACCGTTTTCACTAGCGTAGCCAGGCAATATACCCAATACCCCTATCAGGGTATTCTACTTTAGTTCATGATTAATACAAAAGCTATTAATTATAACAGTATATTTTTAATTATATATTGCATATACTCTAAGTTAAAGTAGGACTTTGATTTTTGGAGTCAAGTTAAATATACCCTATAAATTTATATTTCATTTCATCTATTATATACGGTTTAACTATTGAAACTAAATCAGCCATAGATTGTTTTCATATACTTATTTTTCATTGATCAACATGGCCTGCTTTTATAACACTAGTTTTAAGTCCATATTTTTCATTAAGTATTTTACTCAAGTAAAGACAATCTTTATATGAAAAACTATTAGTTGCAAGAGTTATTCCTTGATTTTTTTGTCTAGATCCATCTTGCATAATCCAATAAGCTAAACCTATAGGTGTTATAAATTCTCCTATTCAATCTGGTATTTTTTTCGTCATAATACCGTTGACTTCATAATAAAAGGAATTGTATATCCATAATAGACTAGTAAAACTATGGGTTGTTAATCTATAGTTATAACGAGTTAACGTAGGATCTAATCGTTTATCAACCTTTGCTTCAGATTTAACGATTAATTTAGGAGTAATTGTAGAGCAGTAACCTAAATCACACAAAACAATGTTAAGGTGATGTATATAAGCAGAGTTTTTTACACCTTGTTCAATACAAAATCTAACACTATCCATTTGTTGACCTTTTATCTTATTACCCCATCAATCTCCTAACATACCACATATTATTATTGATAATGCATCAATATTATGAGGACCTATTCTACGAATAGCTCTAGTTCTACCTTTATTAAAAGGTAAAACAGAAACTATGATATCGCTAGTATATTTAACTTGATAATCCACTAATCCATTTGGCCACATAATTTCATCAGTAGCCATCATAAGTATAAGTATAACTGTACCTATAGCTCAAACTAATGTTCTTGGATATCTATAAGATCCATAGTATATACCTCTACCTATGTGTAAGTAGCAAATCTACCCCTTTTGCCATTTATAAAAAAAAATATTTACAAAACAGGCTGAGTAGGGTCCTTACCCCCCTTCTTAGCAGTTGGTTAAGCAAAGCTTAACACAACTACTAATTTAAAACAATAATGTTAAGAAAACACCTACCTAGTTAAAAGATCAGCATGCTATTATTGTTCTATAATGTTTCCATTAGGGTTTGACTATATCTTAAGCACGATAATATAAAATATTATACATGCCAACCAACATTTAGTCGATGAACTGCACACCCATACTATAAGTATGTAGGTGCTTGGCTGCGGATAACCTATTTCCTTTCGTGCATCAATTTTGATTTTACCTTACCACGAGTCATTACCTGTGCCACAAACTATGTTACCATGTTTGTTTGGTTAAAATTGCTTTAAGGTGTTCCCGCAATTTGATGGTTTATAGCAGGAGGTTCACTCCCACAAATCGGCCAAAAAAGAGATTACTCACATCTCCTTTACTATTCCTCAGTACCTTAAAAGCATAATGGACTATACATTACATATATAGTTAGATACTTTATATGTAACTGAGTATATGGCCTTTAATTAGAATTATATTTATAAATCTTTCATTATATCCCGTTTGAATATCAAATTTTTTCCGTTATATTCTACAATATTCCCTTTATCTAGTCTTCTGTTTATAGTTCTACTATGAACATTAAAGAATAAAGCACAATCTTTTATCGAATTAAAGCTATATACTAATACGCCTTTTTCGTCTAAGACTTTTACTCCTACGTACCCTCTACCTTTAAGATAAGTACCTGTTGATTTTATCAATATTTTTCCATCAGGCTGTGTTTCATAATTAGAGGGGGCAGATAAAAGTTTTAATACTCTTTCCTTAACTTTATCTTCTTTTAAAAAAGTTATTTCTCTTTCTCCTGCGCCTGCGCAGGAGATCGGAGTCAGAAGGGCTTCATTATCTAATTTGCTTACTTCTTGATAAGCTAAACTAGTAGATAATCTATTATTATTCATTCTTTTAGACAATAAAGATATTAACTCTTTACCTTCATCAGTAAAATGTTTACCTTGGTTAACAATATTTATTATTAATTTTCAGTCTTTATAATCCTTTTCTTTCTTACTTAATCAAATCAAATTATCAAAAAAAGGTATAAGTATATTAGTAATATAACCTAATTGATTAATTGACATAGAGGCCATAGGTTGATGATTTCGACCTTTAGCTTGATTATAAATATCTAATTTTATAATATCCTGGGTTTTTCTTTTTACTGAGTATTCACCTGGTAAATTTAATAGAAACTTTTTAATTTCTTCTAATACATTTAATTCATAATAAGTTTGTGAAATTCCAAATTTTAATGAATAGTCAGATTGATTGACAGAAAAAAACCCGTCACCTTCTATAAATCCCAATAATCAATAACGAGTAATGTCTATAGAATGACCTTCAGGTTGATTAAAATCAACTCTCTTTTTATTCATTTGACCCTTAAGGTTAAGGATTTTTTCACGTAATTCATTAGAAACTGTAGATTCACGATTAAAATAAAGATCATACGCTTGTCTAAACATTATGTAATTTAAATTTTTACTAGTATTAAGAGATTTTTTGTCTAAAATATTAAAAATTTTCATTAGATCCACTTTTTTTGAAATAGAATAATTAACAGTTTTATCTCTTACATAAAGATTTCCTACTCCTAATTTTTGTGCAATACATTTAATTAAAGGTGTTTCATCTTTATGTACACAAAGTGTAAATATAAATTTAAAACGACCTTCAAAGACTTGTATAAAAAAATTTCCCTCCGCATCGATAAAACCTCTTAATCATTCAGAGAAGTCTTCATCTGAAAGAGTATTTAACGGATTTTTTTGGTTAGAAGTAAAATCTATTTCATTTCCTACATTAGAAAAATTAACAGACTCTACTTCTTCATATCTAGATTCTTTTAATATATTTAGGTTAAAACCTAAATAAAAAGGGATGAAAGCATCAATAAATATTACACACAAATAAAAGCAAATATAAAAAGTACAGACCAAAAAGAAGAAAGCTGAAGCTGTATTACTATGTAAGTAACGAACTAATCATCCGTTATTTACGTCACGCATAATCATCTAAGTTGTAAATATTAAAAAAAAATAAATTATTATCTACTATAATCTAATCCCTAGACGCTCTATCTATGGGCTTAGATGTGAAAATATATTTATTTTTATAAAGTCTATTTGTATCAATATAACGATTACATGTGTTACTACTTGGTTTTAATCCTAATGCTTTATGTGCTGAACTGAATGAAGTAAAAGGTGATCCATTTACCATTTCATTATTAACATAAATATAGACAATTTTTGGATTTTCAGATCTATTTTTTATGCTATATTTACGCACATTCTCTGTATGAGGTATATTAAGTTTTACATCAAAAGGAGAATCTTTTTGCATAATATTATTAAATCTTTCAGTTATATTATTAATAACTTTATCAACATCATTTGCTATATAAGATGGATTTGTACTATATCTTTTATTAATAATTCCTGCAATATCTAAAAACAAATTCTTACCTTCTGTTGTATAGTAATATCCATAAATCTTCAACAATAAAGCCATTTTTCATAATTTAAAATCTATAGCTTTTCGAGAATAAAATTTAGATGAATCTAAATATGGTAACAGATAATAGTATAAAGCATCTATATTAGCAATAGCTAAAGTAACCACATTTGTTCTTATATTAATCGTATTTGTAATGTTTATAGGTAGTATTTTATTATTAGGATCATTATATATTGTAGCATTACTTGGTAAGTTTAACAAAAAATTTGTTATGCCATTTAAGCATTCTTGACTTGTATTTTTCTGTGCTACTTGAAAATATAAAGAAGACCCTGTTTTAATACCAAAGGTACCTTCACCTTCTAAAAATCCTATAAATCAATTTGGGTTTATTATAATTTGAGATTTCGAAGTACCATATGTGAATATTTCTCTTTTAAAGTTCATACTGTTTTTAATAGATACAATTTTTTCCATATCTATATCAGATATTGCTTTATTAGTAGCTTTTATAAGTGAAACTTCATAAAAACTAATAAAGTCTAATTTTTTACTAGTATGAAGAGGGTAATGATTAAATATAACACATAATTTATTTATGTTTAAAGAATCTTCGACAATAAAAGAACAACTATTTCTGCTACTTTCTTCTACTACTCTACCAAAACCTAAATTAGATTTAATAGTATAAAGTACTTTTATATCGTCAATATGTAAGCATATTTTAAATCTTAATTTAACATATTTACGATCTATTGAGACTAAAAAATTACCTTCAGCATCAGTAAATCCGCTAAATCAATATAAAAAGTCGTCATTGGCTGTAAAGTTGTCTTTTTGTACGTCAGAGTTTTTATTTAAACAAGTTGTAAAATTACGAAATCCCATTTTATTTTTAAAACCCGATACATAAATAAACAATGATAAAATTATGCCCTCAAAAAGGCATAGATAGATAATCTATAATACTCTACTTCACAGCAGAGATTGGACTATATCATCATCTAAATCAGATGTCAGGCGTGTAGTCTCTGAAGATCCTACTAGGAACATAATAAACATATCCGTTAGTTTCCTGCTGATTGTCTTATAATTATAAGAGTTTCCAGCAATTAGCCCGATTTAAAGAGCACATTATGCTATATGCTCAACTGAATTAAATGCTTCTAATACATTAGGACTATAATGCATAGCTAATGTAACACCTGTTATAATTTGTATTATTAAACAAACAGCTAATAATGACCCAAAATTTCATAAATAGCTAATGTTACTAGGTTCTGATGCATCAATAATATACGAATTAACTAATCTTAATAAAGGATGACTCTTTAATATTCTCATGTTTTGATTCTTCTTATTTTAATTTAGGTTAGTAAAATTTAGAGTTAATAAAAGGCTCTTATATGTATTATATACAATTAATATAGAGGGTAATAAAAATGTATTGTAAATAAAAATTAATAACTTTTTTTTATTTGTGCGCAAGCGCAAGCGACGAATTTATAATAATTCAAAAACCAAATGTATTAAAAAAGAAAATAAGAGACTTGAACTCCCATCTTTCCGAAAACATAACGAATACTCTACCTTATTGAGTTAATTTTCTTTAATATTATATTTTACTATAAAGTTTATTACTATTATAAATACTGAACAAGGAAAAATCATACTAATCTCTTGTACGTTTAGAAGCACTTGCTATGTTATTATCTCCTACTCTTTTATAATCAGAAGTATCAGGAATATATTTCGCTCTAGTGCTTTTAAATTGACTTATAAGAGACATTTGATTCTCGAATTCAGATCTAATTAACTCTAAATCTTCTTTTTCTTTAAGATAATCTTTAGAATTAGGATCAAGTTTTTGGATCTCCTGATCTATTCTTTTTATCTCTTCATGTATTTTATCTGCAGGAGATTTATATACATACTGTGATTCGTCACCCCCTATTGAATTTTCTTTATTGGGCTCTGAAACATACATTATAGGAAATTCAGGATACACTAAATTATATATAGTATAGAATAAATTAACAGTAAAATATAATATTAATATTAAATATAAATTTGAATAAATTATATCTTTAATTTTATAAAATCAACATAGGAATGATTTAAAGAAATTAGATTGTAAAATTTTATTTTTATTATAACCATAGTTATAGTTGAAAGTACTTAATGAGAAAGTAGCTAATATAAATAATAATACCATATTAAAATCTAATAATCCTAAATAGGCAACAGATAAATACCCTATAAAACCTATTAATATATATAAAGCATAATTTGTCACAACACCTGTACTTAAAGATGAAATATCTTTACTTAATTTAACCAATCCTATTTTTAATTTTTTAAAACCAGGAAAACCGAAACTGCTATTTAATACAACACTATCTTTAGAAGGCAACATGTTAACTAGTCTTTCTTTATTCATACCAGATTTAATTTCACGAATTTGATTTAATCCTTCTGAAGTAAGATGACCTTTCTTATCCATAATATCTATCACTTTACATAAATCTAAGAAATCTTCAGCTTTAACCCCTAAAATATTATGTTTTTGACAAAACGGTATGATTTTTTGATTAATGTCGGCAAAACTTCTATATCTGTAATCTACCGTATTCTCCTGACTTCTTATATGGATACTTCCACATCCAAAGTAAGCAATAAAACTTTCTAATAACGCCTTATCTCTATTATGTTGAGTCAATCTAAATTCTGGACCTACACTGAATTTTACCTTAGTATCTGGTGATGGAGATATACCTACTGAAAAAGATCCGTCACCTGATGCAAAACCTGCCATTCACTCTGGATGTGGAACTTTTAAGTTTTCCACTAATGGTCTTGGAACTGGATTAATATCTGGAAAAGCAGCCTTCAAATCGTCACTAATACCTAAATTTAGACTAGCTTTAATAGCTACAATAGATTGTAACCCTTCACCTGTTAAATGAGCTTTTTCTTTAAATATCTCAAAACCCATCTTAAATAGAAGGTAGTCCGCTAATTTTTGAGTAATTAAACCATAATTATCAAAATGGTCTAAAATTATAGTCAATTGTTTTTTAGATGTTACAACATAACTATAACTAGAAGCCCCATGTTTTGATATACGACCTATCCCTCCGAAATAAGCTTTTATACCTACTAGTAAAGGTAAATCCTTCTCATGTATAGATATTGAAAATATAGGTATAATTTCTCAACCTGAACGTGATTTAGAATTCTGTCTAATATGTAGGACAAAACTACCCTCCGCATCAACGAATCCTGTTACAAATCATGGTTCTAGTTGGATAGGTGAAGATACATGGTTAGTCTCGAGTAACTCTTCTACATGTGTACTATAATTACGAGTACCCTTGTAACTATATGGTATTAACGATGAATGTTTAAACTTTCCTCGTAATAGGGCTTTCCTCCGTAGAAAAAGCCATTAATGAAAAACCTGTTAATATTATTAATAAAACTAAGTTTCATTCAATTTGAACTAAGTAGACATTAAATATCAAGTAGGTAATTACACCTATTAAGATATATAGTGCGTACGATGTAACTACACCTGTACTTAAAGATGAAATATTTTTACTTAACTTAATTAACCCTAACTCAAGACCAAAAGGTCCTAATAACTCTATACTTCCTTTATCTAACACTTTAGTCGTTTGTCCACCTAAGTTTAAAACTAAGTTAGTGATATATTTATTGTAAAACATTTCAACTAAAAATCTTTGATTAAAGAAACCAAAAATGTTATAACCTAATTTAGAAAATTTAAAGCTAATTAGAGATTCAGGTAAATATTCTGAAAGAATAAGAGCTAAAATACTAAATGAAACAGTAAATGCTAAAGGTAATAATTTAAATAATACAGGAACGGCAAATTCAGTATCTAACATTATTTCATGAACAGGATGTATAAAAATACTGTTATCAATAAAAAAACTTGAACCTAAACCTATAAAAATATCTTTAGTTATATAACCAAAAAATATTGAAAATACAGCTAATACTACCAAAGGTAAACTTAAAAATAAATCACCTTCATGAGCATGTTTATAATATATCATAGATCCATTAGGATTAGTTAAGAAAGTTAAATATAGAACTTTAACTGAATACAAAGTAGTGAATATTGCACCTATTACTGCTATTACATATACAGCTATACTACTAAAATAATATTGACCAAAAGCAGATTCTAATATAAAATCTTTACTATAAAACCCTGTCATAAAGGGGAAAGCTACTAAACTAAGACTTGCTATTAATATAACAGAATATGTTAAAGGTAAAAATGAAATCAACCCTCCATATTTTCTGAAATCCTGGTTATCTGCTACTGCATGAATAACAGCACCAGCACCCAAGAATAGTAATCCTTTATAAAAAGCATGATTTACTAAATGAAATAGAGCTACATTATAAGAAGATAAACCTATTGCTATAACCATCATACCTAATTGCAAAATATACTATTATTATAGTATATGTGGACCATTTCTTTATTAACCTTGGAATTTTTCTCATCTATCTTTAAATTTAACTCATTCATTAAATTTTTGTATATCCTGACTATTTCTATGAGGTCTTAATTCATAAAAATCCCGTATTAAATTAACTCTTTTCATTTTTTCTGATTTTAAAGGATAATTAGAAAAATAATTGTCTATTAAATTAATTAATTCGGCTTTTCTGTAAATAATATATTTAAATGCTTCTATTTTTGGGCTTAGTATATCTACTCTTCCCCCGTATATTGCTATTAACGGTTCTAATAGATATTTATTTTTTTGTGATAAACTTATAAATACTTGTCCAGATGCTTCACTATAATAAATAGACCCATCACTATCAATAAATCCACTTAATCATCCATTATTAAATGTTAAAGGTTCAGGGTATTTTAATTCTATATTATATTTTACACATAGTTTATTCATTTGTAATAATCTTGCTGGATTTCTTATTAATCCATTTACATCGTTTATTAATGAAATTAAACCTTTTTTATGTCTTAACTTATATCTTACTCCGTTAGCATTTGAGATAGGTTTAATATTTCCACCATATTTATGTTTTATTTCATACAATAATTTTTGATCTCTTGCATCCATAGTAATTTCACAACTACTATATCCTTTTTTAGTTAATATAAAATATCCGTCTCCATCTATTAATCCAGCTAATCATTGATTAAATGATAAATTTTTATTATTTTTTTTATTATTTGATTCAATAACAACGGGTGTCGTTGTGTTCGTATCAGTATGAATATATCTGGCGTAGCTGCCAAAGATAAAACTATTGTAATAATTATTACTAACAATTGAAAAATCTATGTTATAAATACTAGTGTATATTAATATAAATATATATTTTATAAAGATAAATGATTTGTTTATTAAATTAATAATTATTAATTTAACAAAAGTTAATATCAAACGTATGGCCTCTGAGATTCCTACTAACTTGCTTAAAATTATAATCTTTCACCATTCTGACAAAGTTACATATAAAAATATATAATTGTACAATCAATAAATGAGAGGTGAATTAAAAAGGTTATAATTAATATGACTATTTAATAAATAGTCATGAGCTTTGGTTATCTGCGAATTAATCATATTAATAATATTATTTATTTTATTAATTTTGAGCTCCACGCATATAGTTTGATGTCTGAATGTAATAGAATGAGAATTACATTCTTGAGCCAATTGACTCATAGTAGAATAAGCTATAACTTTTTTAATATCTTGTTGAAATAATCCAATAAGAGAACTAAAAACAGTAGTAATAGCACCTAGTCATAAACATAACAATAAAATAGTAGAACTATATTCTATTAAAGGAGATGAACGTATCAATAGATATACCCCTGCAGTTACCATAGTAGCTGCATGTATTAAAGCAGAAACTGGAGTAGGCAAAAATTTGTTGATTTTTAATATATATTAATTAAAAATACGCAGTTATTTACATAACTGTTCGGACTATATCTTCATATATATTATTTATACAAAAAGGAATAATAAAAGTGACCAGCCTTTTTGTATAAAATAAATACCTGAATTACGATATTTATGAAGCTAATCTATTTAAATTCTTTTTATATTTAGTTAAGAGTTTTATATCTTCATTAGTTAAAGACTTTTTCTCTTTAATTAGAATATAAATTTTTCTTATATTAAAATAAACTATAGATTTATTAGTTTTTAAAGGATAAATATTTAAATAATTAATTATTTTAGACAATTTAGTTGTATTTACTGTAGTTTCGTAAATACCATCATTATAATGTGTTTTACCTTTCAAGATTTCAGCCAAATATTTCATTTGGTTGAAATTACCTTCTTGATATAAAGTATAACTCAATTTAACTAAACCGCTTTTATCAGGTTTATCCTTAATAGTACAAGTAAAACTACCTACGGCATCAGTAAAACCAGATAATCAATAATTTGACAAATCAGGCTTATTAATATTTTTAAAATAAACAAGAGTAGTTCCGTATTTTTTGTTATATGCATCTATTAATAATTTCAATTCTTTTTCTTTAGAATCTAAAAATAGATTACCATTTAATATTGAAATTAATTTTAATAAGCCTTTTTCATCATTTACTTTTAAGCAATGATTATTTTTTACTTTATCCTGAATTCGTACAATACCGAAGCCTAATTTCTTCTTTATATAGAATAAAACTGAGGCATCTGTAGATTTATGTACTATTTTAAATTCTAAATTTTTATCTTTATCAATTATAAATGATCCTTTACCTTCTAAAAATCCTATAAATCAATACTTAAATAGATTATCCTTTAATATATATGCTCCACATGTAGTCTCTGAAGATCCATGGTTGAAAACCATGTTTCCTGCAGGTTGTCCCTTATATTGGTTTTTTCCTAACAATTCGAAATTTAAGTGATTTTGGTTATTCATTTCTGTTTCTATTCATTCCATCCTTAATCTTTTTTATTTGATCTAAACCTAAACTAGTTAAATGATCTTTGTTTTTCATTAATTCAACTAATTTACAAATATCTCTATAATCTAAATCCTTAACACCATATATAGGATATTTTTCAATAAATGGAAGAATTTTTTCATGAATATCTGAAAATTTTGTTACCACAAAATCTCCTACATTTTGACTAAGACGTAAGTAATAATTTCCACAATCAAAATATTCTATAAAACTTTTAAGTAATGCAGCATCTCTAAAATGTTGAGAAATTTGAAATCTTATTCTAACCCTCTCCGTGTTGTTATTAGATTTAGCTTCATTTTTCACTACTCTTTCTATATGAATAAAAAAACAACCCTCGGCGCTTATAAAACCTCCTAATCAGTATGGATTTAGAATATATTTTTCTTTATTAACATCGGGCCTTAAAATAGGTTTAACCTGCTGCGCGGAAAAAGCTTGTGCTAGTTCCGCAGATAAACCCTTATTAATAGAAGACTTAATCGATACAAGTTTATATAAACCATCTGTAGTTAAATGTTCTTTACAAGAAACCAAATTAAAAGCTTGTTTAAATAATAAATAATCTGCTAACTTTTGAGATATTAAAGGATATTTATCAAAATGGTTAATTAATATTCTTAAGTCTTTAATAGATGAAACTTGAAACTGTACGGCTTTTTCCCCATTATTTGTAATATTACCTATACCTTGTAATGAATTCTGGATGGCTTGCAATAAAACCTGATCTTTTTTATGAACATGAATACCAAACCCTAATTCTACGGATCAACCTATTTTAGATTTTGAATTTCTACGAATTCTAATATAAAAACAGCCCTCACCATCTGCAAATCCGGTAATTCAATTAGGATCAAGACAAAAAATCTCATTAGATTTTATGTAATTACTTTGGTTTGAATTTATCATATTTATTAATCTAAAAATACCTCCGTAAAGGAAAAATTACCTGCTTAACTATTGTGATTTGATTTAAAAATCACAGCGAAACCAGCAGGCTTACTCAGAATTGAACTGAGACTTGGAGGTTGAATGCTCCCTATATTACCATTAAACTATGCTCTTAAAAAAGCATATCCGCTTTACAGAGTTTTCTTTACCCTGTACCCCGGCAAAGCCGGGGATGCCTACGGAGAAGGGATAATAATTTACCCGTGTGGGGATAACCATTATCACTATAAACTTTTTGTAATTGAGTGGACCAATACTTAAAAACAGGATATTCCCGCATATAGTGAAGTTTAAGGAAAGCCCTAAGTTTTTCCCTCCTAATTAGAAATTTTGGTTTCTTTCCTCCCCACCAAAGGAAGGCCCACTCCTTCCGTACTGTCTCCGCCAAAATAAAGGTGGAGAAATAACTCTTGAGTGGACCAATACTTAAAGCGGGGTATTCTCGCACACAGTGAAGTTTAAGGAAAGCCCTTTTAAATCTCCAAACTAAAGACAAATAAATTTTCATTGTATATGAAAGTAATTCATCATACTCTAACTCGAATAAACAAGTAGATAAATAAGATATTGTTGCTACTCTTTTAACCCTAGTTTGTAGAGCATTTCAGGGATAATATGAGGACGAACTGTTGATATTAGTTTATCCATACTTAATTTACTTATTCTAATACGTCATATAATTACTCCATCTGGATTAGTACGTTGATTAATAGTAGCTTTTAAACCATACTTTACTTGTAAAACTTCTATTAACCTTAGTACTTCCTCTCTAGTGAAATTATCTGTACATATTTTTAAACTACCATCTGTAAAATAAGCATCTCCCATGATCCAATGGGCTAAAGCAATAGGAGTTAATAACTCTTCAATATTAAAAGGTAAAACTTTTATAAATTTACCATCTATTTGTTTATATCAAAGCGGATATAAATTAGTAATAGCTGGAAGACGTTTGGTAGAGAATCAATACTGTGTTGGTTCTTTACCCTCCATTTTAGGATTGGATCAAGGAGTAGGGTTAGATGGAGTACAAATAGGAGCTAAGACATTAAATTTCAAATAATTAACATAGTGTAAAATTTTAGCAGCAAATGTAAACTCTAATCTCCCATTTATCAGAGGTTTATTAATAGGGTCGTATGATATATACCCATCCCCTATTAACTCTCCAGTTATAACTTCTCATACTGTTGAAGGTATTAAAAATTTAGATAATTGTTCTTTAGACAATTCAATAGAACTAAATATTAATTTATTATTAAATATCTTATTGCTATCTAAATAAAGTGTAACAGAATTACGGGTAGTTTTTAAAACATTGGCACACTCCGTTTTTGTTTTAAAAGGGGCACCTTTAACTAAATAATTGTGGTTATCAGATAATTTAGTTAAATCATACACTCATATAAGAGATCCTTTACTGCTAGTCTGGATACTTCTTATAAATTTCTTAGGATAAGTGTTAATAGTTGACACTCTAGAGGGTATATTATTATGTGAAGTATTAAAATATATAAAATTCATTAAACCTGGAGTACAAAAATATCCAATAACTAAAAGGAGAAATAATTTAAATAAACCTTCCCAAAGCTCACGGTGTAAAGTAATAATCAATAAAGATAATATACTCCGAATACACCTGTCAAATAAATAGAGCTTCCGACTGTACATTCAGCCACATTTCAGTGACCCCGCGGTGACCCAGTCTGTAGCGATATATTAAAATACCGACGGTCTTAACTACGGAACATTTTGACCGTTTTCACCTCAGTAGCTTTTAAGTCCAGAAGCGGCTGGAATCTCCATACATACGAAATATATTTGGTTTAATCCTTGCTATATTTCTGGTACGGTTCTATGGTCGAACTTTACCATAACTATTTCAAGTAGTTACTGTTCTTTGACCATTTGCGACTTTTATAAGGGTATCGCCATAGGTAATCAAACGTGAAGACCAACTTGAGAACTTTTTGCCATAGCACCTATTAATAAACATATACCTATAATAGTTATAACATTTTCATTAATATATGGAGCTAATGAAAAGACTGTTGCATAATCTAAATTACCTAGAGATCATAAAATGGCAAACATACCTATAGTTAAAAAGCAATCACCAACTCTATTAGTTAAAAATGCAGATATAGAACTTTGATTTGCTGCAATTCTAGTAAATCAAAAACTTACTAAAAGATATGAACAAACTCCTACCGAATCTTTAGAATAAATAAATATGCATTGCCATCGGCATAGGCTACGCCTGTAAAAAATACATAAAGTTAAATATTTATTCCCTGTACTTTAATACCTAATTGGTTTTATTTAAAGCCTTGGTATATTAAAAATATAAAGATTCTGACTGTACATTAAGCATCTTAAGCTTGTGCTTAGACACCCATTGTTGATCCAGTCTATCGCGATCCAAAAATAACTGAATCGACGATCTATAAATTAACTTTATTTATTTGATCGTTTTCAACAATGTTGCTAGTAGTAACTCATTTTATTTCTAATTAATGTATTTTAAACTACTAACTATAACTATACTTATATATTAATTTATATTTTATAAAGCATACTTTCATGCATATATGGACCTACGATATCTTTAAGTCTTGTTTTTTGTCTTACAGGTATATATATAACTCATTGATCTTCTTTTTTTTCTTCTAATCTTGTTTTTAGATCAAAGTTTTTTTCTAATACAAATTGAAGATATATAACTTCTTCTTTACTAAAAGATCTTGTATGAAGAATAGTTTGATTATATACTGATTTTCCTCCATCATCCATATTTACATAGAGTCTCTTTTAATTTTTATAATATAATGTTTTTTAAAGGGCACAGTTATACCTCTCTCTTTTTGTATATTTTCATTATAACGCAATGCTTTTAAATCTGTACTTAAAACTTCTGCCGTTTTTCGTAAAGAGTTATATACAGTAGTTTCATTTGTTCTTAGATCTGTTACTTCTACCTTTATACCTTTTCCCTCATTTAATTTTAACATTCGCTCCCTTGCACTTAATCTTTGCTTTTCACTTTGATTTAATTCAATTAAATGTGCTTTTAATTTTTCCAATTGATTAGGTGAAAATTTTCTTTCTTTAAATTTGGCCAATGTCTCTTCTGTATGTTTATAACCTAAAGTTGAACCTGCCACATTTAATATATTATATTCAGGTTTTAAAGTATCTATATAATACTGTTCTCTTTCAATACACTCTTCTGGAGCGCAATACTCTAAAATCTCTAATTTAAAATTTGAATAACCGTGTTTTAATATAGCTTTATGTATAATCATATTATTTTTTGTAAGAAAAGAATAATTATAGTAACTTCCAAATCTTTTGGCTAAATTTACGCTACTTCCTACATATATAAACCCTGTGTTTAAATTAGTTCATCTATAAACTCCTGATTTTTTTTGATTTTCTTGAATTATTTCTTTTTTATTAATATCAGCATTTGGGTAAATAACAGCAGGTTTTAGATTATTGCTATCTCCTAAGTTTAGACTACTTGTTGAAAAATAAACCTTATTATTTAATATATAATTTACATTTCGATTAGTACCAAAACTATTAAATTCAAAAGCATATATAGTATTAAATCGTCTATTGGCTATTCACCTAGACAATACTTTTAAACTTGATATATTATTAAATCCTACTACATAAAAATCTATCTCTGCTAATATTATAGTTACTATTACACTAAGACATGTAATGAATTGTGCTCCGCTAACTCCAACTTTTCTACCAAAAAAGCCAGAAACTATAGATCCTAATAAAGGTAAAATTATTATACTTAAATACATTATTTATATTCTATTGCTATACTTCCTCTTAATCTATAGAAAGCTACTAGAATACCCAAACTTATTGCAGATTCTACACCTGCCACTGCAATAATGCAAATCGCTCAGCTTTGGTCAATTATATTATCAATGTTAAGCGAACTTACCAATATAAAGAATGTTATAGACAATAACATCATCTCGATAGAGATGAGTATTAATATAATATTTTTTCTATCTAATATGAACCTTATAATTCCTATTAAAAAAAGTATTAGTGTAATGTACATTGTATATTTATAAAAACTTAAATTATTGTAATAATACACGTTAATTTCATAACGCAAGATGAATGAAAATCGAATTCTTATACTAATATTAAAGAATAAACTATCATTAGTGTTTTTCTCTTAAACTTTAAATTAGATAAAACAATTTTTTCCTCCATCACTATAAATTTTTTGTACCCTCACCACTTATTACTAATATTTAATAATATTCGTATTAAAAATACTGACCTCTATCTTTGGAGGACCTTCTGGTAATTAGACAGAGCCGCTGCACCTATAATATCCTAAAGAAATAAGATAATATGTATAGTATCATTAAAGAAAGTTTCTTGTTAAATTTGCTTAAAGGATATCCTAATCTTAGAACTATTGAAAGGCAAGCAACAGACACAACCCTCTAGCTGTTAATAACTCATCTAAATTTCTTGGTATTATCTTTCTTTTATTTGGATAAAATAATTCATAATAATAATTTAAACAAGGCATAGCTAGAGTTCTAAAATATAACGATTTAGTAATAATACCTGTTTTTTTGTTATTTCTTGTTAATATCGTCGGTTCCATCAAAGTTAAAGGTTCTAACAATTTATATAAACTTTTTAAGTATTTTTCCTTTTCAGGATAAGATTGCTCTATTCTTAATCTTGTATTATGACTAGGTTTATTTCTTTCTAGAAATCCATCTCCTAATATAATACCTATTAAAGCTTCTTTTTGTATAATACTTAATTCGTATTCTTTTTTATAATTAATTGTAGACTTTATATTTTTTACGTTTGTGGAATAACTTCTACTATTTGCATGATTATTATAACTTCATAATGTTAATTTATTGTGTTGACCTTTTAATTTATATTGTAACGAAGGTAAAATATAAGGTTTAACTGTATCGGAAAATTTTTTCATTGAAGAATTTTGAATATAAAAAGCAACTTTATCATTATCTTTTAATTGTGTAATTATATCTAAATTATATTTATTTTTTAGGATATCTGATATATATACTAAATCTTTCTTGGTTAAAATAAAACTAGACTCATGTAATTTAGGTAATTTATCTGTACCATCTAAATATCACGTAGCTAAGGATAAAGGTGTTAAAAAATTTTTTAAATTACTAGGTATTACTTTTTTTGTTTTACTATCCCCTGCGGGGAAAACGTAGAATTTTTCTTGTTTATAAAACATTTCATATAGTCAATAAAAACTAGGTAAAGTATAACTATCAATATTATAGGTATATAATACTTTAGAATTTTTATATATTATTTTATTTAACCTAGGCTTTTTTAAACTACAATATCCACTATTAGCCAAACGTTGATGGAATCACATTAAATATTCTATGTTATCGCTACATTTTATAAAAGTAATTATTATACCAGGATAAGTTTTACTTTTCCTCATATAAGAGTTTCCTAATAAAGATCCTATTATTAAAGATATGTTGTCACAATAATGAAAACTCGAGACAGAACTAAAGTAATTAAATGTTTTACCATTAATTTTATTTTTAGGTCAAGTATTAACATAAATAAAAACTATTAAATTAATATATAAGCATAATCATATAAGGCATTTATGGTTACCTTCTCATCCTACAAACATTAATAGATAATTATTAGCTGTAACCAGTATAATCATCATAAAAGTGAATAAGCTTAAATAACTAAAGAAACGTTGTACATGAGGATCATGACTCATGTACGAAATTGAATATATATGAACTAAAGAACTTATAATTAATACAGGTATTAACATAGATCAGTCCTAATTAATTCGATTCCATATTCAGAAATAACCATATACAGAAATAGTCTTATAACTGAATGGAAAACAAGGATTAAATAAACCCTTTAGGAGTTATTTACCGTGTGTGAATCGGCTATCCACTGTGCGTAGTGTTTTTTAGATAATCCTTCCTCCTTACGATATCGCACTCGTTATAGGACTCGACTGTACATTTGGACAGACATTTCAGCCTAACCCTGGTGGACCAGTCTGTAGCGACATTTATAACTGCCGACGGTCTTTGAGCAGGATCTCATTAACCGTATTCACCTTTTTTTATATAAGTATAGAATTGTTCGATGATAATCTTACTCAATTCTTCTAGATTTATTGAATATTTGTTTTAATTCAACGTCGATAACAGTGATGATCCATATGGACCAGGATCCACAGTGCAACCCTGCCTCTCCGAAGAGATCTTTGTCTAACCTAACTCTCTGAAGGATAATCACTGCGTTCAATGACGCTGAGGTAGCGGTATGGTTTCGTAATAATAACTATACTTTTATTATGAGCTGATTCCTTAATTCCCTCCAGAGATAACAAAGTTGATAAATAACCCACCTCCACCTTAAGTTAAAAAACTTAACTCTGAAGCTAGTTCCCAGTCTACGTAACTTCAGATCTGTTTCATTATAAGAAGACTTAGGTAGAATAAGTATCTGATCTAAATAAAGTTATCAACTGAGTTAAATAAAAGTAAATATTACGTATGCTTTAGGAAAAGGTTAAAATACAGGTACTCTTCTAATCTTACGGTTATTAAGTCTAACTCAATGTTCTACTGAATCTTGGATTTCTACATCTAAATATTTACTTAAAGTATCAGGATATACCCCCACAATCGAGGCAGCTTCTGATAAAGTATTTGCTATTAAGACTTCTCCATCTAGTTCAAGTATCTCGTATACACAGCTGATTTGTTGATGTATCGTTTTTCCTGTGGAAATATCTCTTACTCTACCATCGGAAAGATATTTTACCGTCGGTGATGCAGAAAATAGTTTATCTCATTCATCTTTACTTAAAGGTGAGCCCGATGCTGTATTAGTTGATAAACGATAATTATTCATTGTGTAAGATAACTTTAAGATTATTTTTTTAATCTCATCATTTTTATAAGCCCCATTATGAACAACTCTACAAATAATTTTAAAGTCTTGAAAATCTTTACCTTTTTTAGTTAAAAATGTCATATCATCTAAAAAAGGCACAATATAGTTATTTAAAACTCTAACATTTTTAATAGTAAGAGCTACGCTACTTTTACTATTCTTTCTTGCTTTTACTGTTGTTACTGCTATGATAGAAGAGTTATTTAATTTATATAAACTATATTGATCAAAATCTAGAGACTTTTCTAAGAATTCCTTTATTCTAATTAAAACGTCATATTGTACTCCGGTTATTTCAATACAAATAACAGGTGTGAAAGTATCTCTTCTCATAAAAAAGGATCCATCACCTTCTATGAACCCTAATAGTCACCATTTCGTAATTACAATTTTAGAATTTTCTGGTCTATCAAAATTTACACGATTAGTGTTCATTTTATTCTTTAATTCTAGAATTGTATCTTTAATTAATTCAACCTTTAAATCTTTATCCCTATTCAGGTATAAATAAAAAGCTTCCTTAAAGTCTAAATAATCTTGATATTTAGTTGTATTAAGGTTATACTTGTCAAATATAGAAATTAATAATTCAATCCCTTCTCTATCTGTAACATTAAATATACATTCATTTTTATAAAATCTTACATTACCAATGGCTAACCTTTTCTGAATGTATCATAAAACACCTGCGTCATCCTTATGTAATGTTATCTTAAACATGAAAGAAAATCTAGAGATCGTTACTCTATCCTTTTTTAATAAAGAATTAATAATAAAATTTGCTTCAGCATCCGAGAACCCTACGAATCATTGAAGAAAATTTTCTCAGTCTACCTCCCCTACTATATTGGAACAGCCAGAACCTTTAAGAAGTTTTTCTAGTGAAAGGGATTGTATAACACCGGTAGTACTTCCAGTAATATTCGAAAAGTATCTTTTTTGCAAAAGATCTTTAACGAGATATCTGTTCTGAGATTTATTATTAAAATAAGCTATACCTGTATTATTTCCGTATCCCTGTGAGGCAAAGATTAGATAACCGCTACCAAAAAAAAAAAAATTTATTGACAAAAATCACCTTATATAGTTGGATTTCCACCAACACAGCATTTATATATCATATTAAAGATACATTTACACAATATACTGTTAAACTATCAAATTCAAAACCTCATAAAATATTAAATCACTCTGAATCAATTCATCTAAATAATTCAATTGAAACGGGAATATTGTTAAATCCTACTTCAAAAAAGGCTATTACTGCTAGTATTGTAGTTACTATTACACTAAGACATGTAATGAATTGTGCTCCGCTAACTCCAACTTTTCTACCAAAAAAGCCAGAAACTATAGATCCTAATAAAGGTAAAATTATTATACTTAAATACATTATTTATATTCTATTGCTATACTTCCTCTTAATCTATAGAAAGCTACTAGAATACCCAAACC